>RJWT010006427.1:0-29144 GCA_004365215.1 Cuniculus paca | reverse complement strand
CCACACATTTTGAAACTTTAAAAAAAAAAAGGTGTTAAAAAGATCTAAATTCATACTAATTCCCTTTGCCATTTAGTCCTTTGAAAAGCTTTTGAGAATGACAAAATGGCAATTTTAAAATGTTTTAAAAGAGGAAAAAAAAAAAACAGCCGCAAAAGAAGTGCTGCTCCGGCTCTGCATCCTCCAGCAGGATTTGTCCCTGAGCCTCAGATGGGTCCCAAGCTGTACTTTGCCTGCCAGGATTAGGGGTTGCAGGGTACCCCACGGTGGCTCACACTGAGTGCAAGATAAGTTGCAACAAGTGACAGAAGCATCTTCAGCATCTGCAGCTTGCCTAGGGTAGCTGGGAGAGGCCTCTGCTGTCCAGAAAGAGATCTGAAAGGTGTGCCCAGGAAAGATGAGACCTTTCACTGCGACAAGGCAAGGCTGGCCTGGTGCTGGGACAGAGGAGGCTCAGGGTTGCTGGCCAGAGAGACCAGGGCTCGGCTGAGTGCCGACACTCAAGGGGGAGCCTGGGTGTTTAAGAGCAGCTGCTATCAGAACAGGCATGGGCAGGAGGTGTGAATGCAGAGTGTGATCGGATAACACCGTGACTCCTCTTCCTTTTCCTTTAGTCAAGCAGCCTACAGAGCTACCCTCCTGTGCCTGTTTCCTCTTCTGCCAAAAGTACAGTAGCATCACCCATCTTTAAGGTAGCTAGGTAGACTCAGTTAAATAGTCTGTCAAGGCTGATTGGCAGAACACACAAATACAAGCCATAAATAGTAACTGTGGCTGGTATCTGCAATGTCCTGCCATCTGTGATCAAAGTTAGCTGTTCAATTCTGTCTGCTCTAGGAGGAAGCAAATGTTCCAATTCCCTGGAGCCCATCCAGAGGGCTCCCTGGAGGAAGTGGCACAAGTAGGGGTGGAGAAGGTGGGGAGGGTGGGGACAGAGAACAGAGGGAGGTTGGTCCCAGTAGAAGGTCCAGTCCAGGTCAAGGTATTTCTATAAGACCTCAAGTGGGTGGACCAGAAGCAGTGAGCTAATCAGGCCTTTGATGGATTTTTATTTTTATATTTCATGGCCTTTGCACTGAGCTACATCCCCATGCCCCCACCCCTTTTTATTTTAATTTTTAAAGTGTTTCAAGTCACTAAGTTGCCCAGAAATTGCAATTCTCCTGCCTCAGCCCCCCATGCTGCTGGGATTACTGGCATCTACCACCATGCCCAGTTTCACCCTTCTCTCTCCTTGCCAATGCCCACAGAGAGGACAGAAAGAGGTCAAGAGCCCTCATGTCCATCCATGCCCAAGCTTATCTTTTCAATATGGAGGCTGACTAGGGCACATTGTAACTGAGGTAGCTGGACAAGAGAGAGATCATTCCACTTCTTAGAGTTCTGTTGAGATTTAGTTTCTAGAAGGATCTACTTAAAGCAAAACCCATCCACAGTTTCTCCAGGGCTCTGAGAGCAGTCATTTCCTATATCTCAGTGATATTTGTCATCATGTCCTTTGTCAAAGACCAGCAATGAAGTCAGCTTGGCTTCTTGTCTGGGTGGAGGTGGGTGGGGAGGCCCACACAGGAAACTCATGCACATTTTCAGTTTCTCAGGTAACTTCCCAGTGACCTAGATGAGTCAATGTCTTTGTGTCTCATCTGAGTTCTGTAAAAGGGGATAATAATGTACTCAACAAAGCTGGCCTCCAAATTGTCAAGTTCCTGTTCCTAATCTTTGAACACCTCACGCCATGAAACCTATCACAGATCTCTGCTTCACAAAGGTGTTCTTTTTTTGTTTAATTTTAGTTTTTGATAGGAAAAAGTTACTCTATCATTTCACACTTGGAAGATATTTTCCAATATTCTTGATCCCCCCCCACAACTCCTGTTCTTTGCAGAAATTGGCAGAAGCTGCTCTCGTGCCCCTACAGACATTAAAACCTGCAAAATGGTTTCTTTTTAACTTTGTTTTTTGGCTGTCCCAGTCTGCCCTCCTTGTACATCACAGATCTCCTCTGGCCTTTTTGCTGTGTAAACAAAGCCTCTAGGTAGGCGAAGGTGACATATCTTTTTGGCCATTTTTTCCCAACAACTATAGTACCTTGAGTTGTAAGAGAACATGGAGGGGGTAGGGGAGACCTTGAATACAAAACAGGGTTCAAACCTCCTGTCACTTTTGATGGACTGGGCAGGAAACTCAGACACACTTTGGACTTACACAGCTCCACTCTGTTGGAAAGGCACTCTTCTCTTGGCTTTTTGAATATTTCTTTCTCAGACTGTCTACACTCATCTTCCTCTTCAGTCCTCTCTGTTCTCCTGATGACACTGAATGATGCCAGAGGAAAAATAGAGAAAACTAAAATGATGCATTTTATTACAATGACATACAGAAAGGAAAGCTCTTACTTGTGTTTATCGGTATGAATTGAGTCTGGCTACATGCAAATGAAACCTAACCAGCATGGCTTTTACGGATGGGTGCTGGGTGTGCAGAGGCAGTCAGGGGCACAAAGGTGAGATGGGGAACACAGGGTGTCCCTGTGTTATGGTTCCATCATGCTGAGCAGGGACCAAGATGGCCCTGCACCAGTTCTCACCAACCAGGAAGGAGACAGGCAGCCTCCACCCCTTCTCCTCTAGGCCTAGAGTTTCTGTTCAGGAAGAGAAAGCTTCCTATCATGTAGACCAGAGCCATGTCTCAACCTCTGGCTGGAAGCTGCTTGAGACAATGGAGTTGTCACTTGGGGAGGGGAGGCGGGCAGCCTAGGGGAAGAAGGCTGGGGATGGAGTTGAGACAGTCAGGAAAGTGTCCGCCAGACCTGCAACAAAGGCCACTCCCAGGCCAGGTCTTATCTTGTGTCACTGTTTTCTATGGCAGTAGTGCTTTGGAAATATAATCTGCCCTCCGTACCTGCGGACTACTCATCCATGGATTCAACCAAGTGCTGACTGAAAATGTTCAGGGAGAATAATACCGTGTCTGTACTGGACACACAGACATTCTTTCCTAAGCAATACAGTGTAACAACTATTTACATGGCATTTACATGGTATTAGCTATTATAAGCAATCTAGAGATGATTTGAAATATCTGGGAGGATGGGTGTGGGTTATATGCAAATATCATGCCTCTTTAAATAAGGGACTTTGGTACCACTGGTGGGGTGAGCCCTGGCACCAATCCCTGCACCTCCCCCTCCACATACACAGAACACTGAGGAGTGACTGTATGCGTGGAAATGCTGAGCTCTTCCTCAGTCTTTCTTGGAAGTCGCAGATGGATGCTGGGGGTGGGTATTTACTCTTGATTCAGTACAAGCAAAACAGTGGGAAATGAGATAGGGTGGGGCAGAGAGCTGGTTCAGTGGGAAACAAGATCATGCCAGTTTCAATGTCAGAATCACACGGGACTCTCTCACCATGTTTGTGAGCAAAAGAAAAACAAACAGACCCTTTGTATTGGAATGCTGGTCCTACCAGAGGCCCACACTTGGCCAAAAGACAACCCTGTGTCTCTCCAGTAGATGGAAACTGTTTCCTTTTTTACCTCCTCTTCCTTACTCTTTTGAATTTTTAAAACCCCATTGCCCTATACCATGCAATTATTATTATTATTATTATTTTTTTTTTTTTTTGCGGCACCGGGGATTGAACTCACGACCTTGCGCTTGCCTGGCAGGCGCTTAGACCGCTGAACTAGATCCCCAGCCCTGTTTTTGAGACAGGGTCTCACTATGCTATTCAGGCCAGCCTTGAGCTCACTTTGTAGCCCAGGCTGGTCTCGAACTCACAATGATCCGCCTGTCTCAGCCTCCCGAGTGCTGGGATTACAGGCATGAGCCACCACGCCTGGCTTTATTTTACATTTTCAAAGAATTCTTTCTGACAGTGTTTTGTTTGTTGGTTGGTTACTGTTGGTGCTGGGCCTCACACATGTGAAGCAAGTACTTTGCCACTGAGTTATATCCCCAGGTCCCCATCTGATTTCTTGAATGAAATTTGCTTTAAAATTATCTCCCTTAAATTTACCTAACTATGTTTTCATCACTCATAGAGATATGAAAACGAGATAATAGCCAGATACTAGCCCTCTAGGTACAACACTGATTTATACTTTGTATTACTGTGACCACTGGCCTTGTCAACTTCTGGAGTCTGGACGCAGATCTCTCTCCCTGAGAAAGTCAATGCCTCATTTAAAAAAAGAAAGAAAGGAGAGAAAGTCCTTATTCAGGTTTTTCCCTTTAAATAAGAACTAATATGAACCTTTCATTTTGTGTGGCTGCAAGGCTGGAGTTCATTTAGAGAATTGTTGATTTTGTACACAGCACGCTCTCCCATTTCATGCTCTTAGGTGTTTATTTTTAGATGGACTTCTTTTTAAACAGTGAGTTCCCCCAGACATTTTAGGGGCTCCCAATGGGAAAAATCACCAAAATTAGAAATCTCAGTTTTCTACAGTCTTGCTCAACACTCTGCTGATTTCAAGACTGATGCTTCTTTGTGCACATGTGAAGGCGTGTTAAATTGATTCAGAATCCGGATCCAATGCAGAGTCTGGAAGCCACATCCATGGGAGAGAAACAGGCAACTCTCGCAATTTGCAAAATTTCCAGCTTTTACTCTCAGTCATTCTCATGGCCTCTGTGGACACTGTGATTGCTCAGAAGCAACTTTTCTGGTCTTGTATGGAGACTGAGCTGTTAAGATTTGAGCAATAAATCAGTATCTCTGCAAGTAATGCCACAAAGCGGCCTCTGTCTCCTTTTCTCCTTGGAGGTGTATTTGTTTTGCTAGCAGCTGTATTCTCCTGAAAAATGTGTAGGATTTAGGGGTTGGTGGGCTTCAGTATTAGTAAATCTTGAAGAAAGATCTAGAAAATATTGAAATAGTCAATTTATAGATAGGGTATATACAAAAGAACAAAAGAAAATCAGAACTTAAAAGACACTGCGTGCTTGCCACAGTTACATCCCAGCATGGATGAGCTCCTTTAAATTATTTTTATTTATTTACTAGTACATGTTTGTAGTACATAATGTTCACAGGCCCTGTTGGGAATTGGTTCATATACATAACACATTTTAATTCCTTGTTTTCATCCCTTTTCCCTTTCCTCCCTCCCCTCTCCGCCCATCTCGAGTCCCTTCTTTTTTGTATACATTTGCAGTAGATAATGTTTACTTTCCTTGTGTAGAGTTTGTGTGTATACATAACACATTTTGATTCCTTTCTTTGTCCCTCCCTCCATTTCTTGATTCCCTTCCCCTATCAGAAAGATCTACTTCCTATTGTCTATCGTTTATTTTGCTCTTTACTTATACTTTGGATTTCTCATATAAGACAAACCAAGTGATATTTAAGTGTGTGTCTAATTTATTTCACTTAACCTCATGGTCTCAAAGTGCATCTGTTTTCCTCGGGAGGTTTTGAAAAGAGACAAAAATGATGTCAAAGTAGATCCCTTATTGCTCAGGGAAGGCGCACCTTCTCCTTCCTATAAACATTTTGTAACATATGTAGACTTTGGCGTTTATTTTTTTAAATTATAGCTTCAAAATGTGCAAAAGACAAGGCAGGCTAGCTAACATGCATGGGTTTGGGGGCCATTTTGTTTCCAGGAGCAGTTGCAGCCCCAACCACAGTGTGCAAAGCTTTCTTCCACAGCTTGTTTGCACTTTGAACTCCGTGCACCAGCTCTCATTCCACTCCATCTGTGGGCTGCATCTGGGCGGTTCTGTCCCCCTTCATAACAGTCACAGCTGAACTTGACGCTCACCCACTTTGAACGAACACAATTTATAGAATCCAAAAACCACGTGTATGTATAAAACCAAGGCAAGGATCTAGAGAGACTCCAAGGAAGGAGGAAAAAATGCTTAACACCTTCAGAAGTTTGCTCTCTTAGCTGTCTTCCTAGTGGGGCAAGAATAGGTGAAGATGAAATTATGTAGACACTGACAGGTCTGAACAGAAACTCAAATTGCTATTTCATTATGACTGCATCCACTGTACAGAACGATCAGAAAACCGATTGCCTTTTAAACCCAGAAGAGGGGAAAGGTGTGAGCAAACCTTTAACAAATATTAAGACTATGAAGGGTGTGGGGGTCATATAAAAAACTATAAATGCCAACAATGGAAATTCTGTTCAGCTATCAATCAGCCCATATCATTACTTTATTTAAAAAATGGCTCTGCCTTCCATATGCTTCCTCTGGGTTGTATTCAAAACAAAGAAATAATTGTGTTGCAGAGCTAGATGAATGTGTTTAAAAAACAAATGAACCATGAGACATATGAACTATGAGATATTGTCCTGTATCATGACACTTGGTGAGTTTTAGGTGTATGGGTGTGCACATGTTTTGTGTATATAGTTGTGTGTGTATCTATATAGTTTTAGTTGGCATCTGAAATTATATAATTATATATATATGTACAACTATTACATTAACCATACTTGTATATTTTATTAAACTTCTAGAAAGAAAGATTAGAATATTCGACTGGAGTAGTTTTAGAAAGTTGTCTGTCTACCTCAGGGTCTTAGAGAGATCCGTTTGTCCAAGGTCTTACAGTTGGTTAATATCTGAGTTAGAACAGAACTTGGATCTACTTGGCTTCTGTCTTCCCCTTACCCAAAGTCTCTAGACACTGGACTGATGTGGTCAACTCTATTTAAGAGTCCAAATAACTAGCAGACACCAATTCCTCTGCCTTGTCTATACGATGGCCCTTTGCAAGCTAAGTGTCTTCCACTAAGTGAAAGTTATTAAGTGAGCTATGTGTGAGCATCTCCAAGCCCTGAGGACCTGAGGAATGCAGCTTCCTTCAGAAGCCCCTTTGGAAGTTCCCTCCCCACTCAGCCAGCACCACCTTTACTCAGCCTCCATCCCGTGCCCACCTCTTCCTTGGGCAATGTCATGGTCAACCAGGTTGGTTTGATGAATGTCCATGTTTAAATCTGAATGGGAAAAACCACAAACATTCAGGTGCATGCAGAGGGGACTGCGTCCACCAAGGTGGCCAGAGTCCAGCTCTAGATGAAGCCATTGGGAAATAGGAGAGGCCATACCTGCGCAAAACTTGAACCCAGACTAGAGATCCCATCAAGAATAGATGTCCTCGTGGCACTCTTTATTTGAAGCTATATACTCAGAAGTGACCTTTCTCAGGCAAATGCAGGTCTCTCTGTATCTCTGTCTCTGTGTCTCTGTCTCTCTTACTCTGTCATACACACACACACACACACACACACACCATCATTCAAATTATGTCTGCCTCAAGGCCTCCATTGGTACTTCTTCCCTGGATGTGCAAATTGGACAAAGCTTTCTTTCCATGCATGAGCAACAGCTGAAATCCTGCACACCAGCCACCTGCAGACTCTAGACTTGTTACCCACTGCTAAGAATTACTGAGCAAGCCCCACACGCTATGCATACTTCTTTATCTATAAATTGCCTACCTGCACTACTATGCTGATAATCTCATTATAGCATACGCATTATAAAACACACCTCAAATAAGATTTAAAAATTTGGAATATAAATTGTGATTTCCTCTATAGCCCCTCCAAGGGCACTCAAATTTGAATCATAAAATCCCCAGATGACTATAATTGTCATGGTTCTGCTCGCCAGGCCTCAACCTTTATCAGCAGGCCTGTATTCTCCACCCACAGGCATCAATTCAGAAGGAATTGTGTTTTCTTGACCAACTGCTCTTCCACAAGTAGTCTCTGATGGGAGACCAGGAAGGAGGCAGGCTGGAATCAGGTGGTTGATGTCAACTCTGTCACCAGCATTTACCACCTGGGTAAACTTGAGCCATTTACTCTTCCTCCCAGAGCCCTAACTTTCCTGCTTGTAAAAAGGGCAATGACCCCTGCTTTGTACAGTTGTCCAGAGGATTCGAGACTGTATTTGAAGCCACAGACACACAGGAAGTCAAGAAGGAAAAGACAATTCTGTAAAGTGCCACCAAAGGAAGGCTGGGGAAGGAAAGCAACCTCTGCTAACCTCAGAATGTGGCCCTGTGATGGTTCTAGGAACTAAGCATCCGTGAGGGGGAAATTGGGGTCTGCTTTCCTTGCTGTGGAACGGCGAGCAAGTGATCTTAGTGCTCCTTGGCAGGGGACCGAGCTTACAAATAGCGAAACTAATCATGGAGATAACCAGCATTCGTTCAGCTAGAGGCACTTGCACTATGCTAAGTGTTTTTTGTTTTTGTTTTTGCTTTTGCCTTTGCTTTTGTTTTTGTTGCCTTGCTGCAGTCAATCGTTTCCACTACAGCTGGTGCTCTTGTGCTGAGTCCTGCTAAGGGAGGTGTGTCCGACAGGAAAGTGGGGATCTGCTTGAGATCTGGCTACTGGGAAATGCAAGGGTCAGGTCCAGGTGGGGACCTTCATGTTTCAGAGCCCTTATCTGACTGTAGTGGGGCTGGATAGTGCTAAGAATATCTTACCCACGAGGGAGCTGGGGCTTCCAGAGCTAAAGCCTCGCCTCAGGATTGTAGGTGACACCGCGGGGTGGCTCGATGCCAAAGCACCGTGTATTGGCCTGGGCAGCTTTTAGGATTCTGGATGCACTGGTGGCTTTGGGTGACCACCATGAGTGTCCAGGTGGCCTTAGGTGCCCACTATGAGTGTCCAAGTCTCCGTGGCCTGCTGGATTCATCTCCATGGTCCTTTCCCATCAGAGCTGTGTCCTGAGAAATCCTAGGCAGTGTATGAGGGACACTTGGTTCTCTGCACCAGGGGTGTCCAAGCTGGAGTGTATGTCACACTGCCTGTCACACTGCCTGTCCTCAGATGCTGGGAGAAGAGCCATGGCTCGGTCTTCTTCCCACCCAATCAGTCGTTTGAATTTGTCAGCTCAGCATCCATCAGATGAGAGACTGGGCTCACACAAGAGACGCCCTGCCCATGAGGAACTTGAGGGGGTGGTTGCTCCTGGGGTTGTACGAGGCCGGCCCTGCACTTACGTGACCTTGTCAGAGAACACCACGTTCAATTCTGTATTGCAAGCAGGTGCTTCTCTTGCTCTGTCTTCCTGCCAGTCCTAGGACCCTGTACAGAAGCCCCAGTGAAATGAGCGTGCCAGTAATTAGGGCCCTCCTGACTGGTTCCACTGTCGAGGAGCCTTGGGGAGCCCCTAAGAGCCAGCACCTTCATGATCTTGACCTTGAATTTGACCTTGACCTTGACCAAGGTTTGCACCCAGTGCTTGCACCAAATGCTTCACACGCATTTATTCCTGGGGTTGATATAAAAATTCCACCCAGAAGCAGTTGACTTAGCTGCAACATCAAAATGTCCCCTGTCCCTCTGACAGACAGGACCCTCCTGGCATCAGTGCCAGTGGCCCTGCAAGAGGCCAGTGAGGAATTCTTACCAGTGAGCCTTTGAGAACAGCCTCTGTCTTTCTACACAAGCACTCGTCTTCTCAAAAAAGTCCTGACATCATTGCGGGTCATTCGTTTAAGTAGTTGGCTTTGAGGTTTTCTTTCTTTCTTTTTTCTTTTTCTTTTTCTTTTCCTTTAACTTGTATTTGTATAAAAGCCATCTCTGATTGCTCTATCATCAGTTAGTTACCACAGTGGCCCATATAGTTCCTTCCCTTTCTGCAGGGACTCCCCTCAGGGAACGATGCAGTAATTAACTAATTAATGAACCCCCTCCAGTCAGCTCCCACCAGCCTCTAATTGTTGCTGTGCAAACATCTTAATGGGAACCAATTAAAAGGTACTCAAGCTAATTATTGTCTGCAATAAAAAATAATAATAAAATAATAAAGCTCCTTTGGAAAGGTCAAAAGAGCTGCTTTTCTTTGGCAGGGTGTACAACCAATGGGGAAGTACACAGGAGATCTGCCAAGTGGAGATCCTATTTTGGACATCTCTTGTCACTGGGGAGACGCCCCTTTTCCTGCTTCTTTCTGCCTATTCAGCACTGCCTGTGCAGCCTGGAGGGTCCAGCCTGCCCAGCCTCTCCCCCCACCTGTCTCTTTCTGTCAAGAGCTGGGTACTTAATGGGGAGTCCTGGCCCCTAGCAGCAGTGTCCTATGGTCTCGTTGACAGTTTCGCCCACAGTGTACCCAGAGCAGCCCTGGTTACAGTTGCATCGGCGAACACGTTCACAATCAGCCTAGTCAGTGCATCAGAGTTATGTGATAATTCAGTTTCATTGTGGCTTATACATAAGGCAAAAATAAACAAATAAATAAACACATACTAACATTGGCCAAGTGCTTACAGTGTGACCTGCGCATTGTCTCCATCATCTTTTTAAATCCAAAATCCCTGGGAGAGTTGGGGCAGAGCTTAGTAGTAAAGCCTGAGATTAGCAGTCCCAGCACCAAAGCCACAAAACACTTCATGACATAGGTAGAGTTCTAGTCCCCATTTGATGAAACAAAAAGGGAAAATGTAGCCGGGGCATGGTGATGCACACCTGTAACCCCAGCACTTACTGTCAGTAGCTGAGACAAGAGGATTACAAGTTCAAGGCCTGCCTGGTGTGTTTAGTGACTTGGCGAGATCTAGTCTCAAAATATAAATAAATGAAAGGCCCAGGGATGATGGGGAGAGACTGGTAAGAAAGCAGCCCAGGCCACAGTTGCAGTCCCATTCTCTTTGGTGTCCCCTCTCCCAAGAGGCCTCTCCTGTGACATGCCAGCAGTGGGTGGCCATGGATGTGGCTTGTGGGCCTGTGCTGAGATGTCAACTCGAATTTGCCAGCTGACTCGCCTTGGGCAGATTGCTTACCCTCTCTGTTCCCTGTCTTCATCTGTGCAGCATGGTGGTGACAGTGTTGACCGCCCAGGACCACTGTGTTTGCCAAATTAGACACACACAGAATGCAGCCTGTCTTCTGGTGAGCCTCTCTCTAGTTCGCCCAGCACCGCGGGCTTCTTTTGGCTCTGATTTCCTTCTTAGAAACTGCATCACTTGGTTTCCCCATTTTCTGCTTTATACAGTGCACAAGCCAAATATAAAATGTGGGCCCCGTTCTGTCATCCCAGTGGGACCCTTTCAGGGCGGTCACCTCGCTCCTGGAGGTTTCCAATGGCAGCTGCCGGGGGTGAGCTGTGGAGCGCAGTGGGAAGAGCCCCGGGAGCAGTCGAGGCTGGGGCTCTGGCTGCAGGGCGCCTGCGCCAGAGCCTTGGCTCCACAGCCCACCTGACCAGCGACAGAGCACCGTCCGCTGTCTGCTCTCGTGGTGGTCTCTGCAAAGCATGGAGCAGCCGGAGGGGTCGCCCTCACCAACACTTGTTATCTCTGGACTTTTGGTAATGGCCATCCTAAGAGGTGTGAGGTGATGTCTCACAGTGGTGGACACTTGGGACCAGACCCCTCTGTGTTGAGGGGAACCACCCCGTGCCTGGAGGAGTGTTGAGCAGAGCCCTTGGCCCACACCCACCCAAAAAACAGCAGCCCCAGCCCCTGTAAGCCATGGCAACACTGCCAGCTGGTCCCCCAACACTGCCCAACAAGCCCCAAGGACAAAATCTAGTGCGGCTTCCTGGGGAATCACAGCTCCAGGAAAAGCCTAGGAAGCAATGTGCTGCCATTACTTCCCTGTTGCCAGATCGAGGAAAGGATGTTGTATGTGTCCGTGTTCTTCGCACTGCAAGTGGCCAACCTCTCTGACAGTTACAGGACATGGTGCCCCTTATCACCCTGATCATTCCCCAAAGCCCAGTGTTCTAAATTCCCCATGCCAGGTATGGCCCTGTCATCTAGAAGCACCCACCTTTGCCCATGGTCACATTCTTGTCTAAGATTATGACAATGTTGAAGCTTAGTCATTGTTCCATTCAGAAATTTCCTTAGTGTACCCTCTGTCCCCCAAAATACCTTATTTTACAAAAACTGTTGACAAAAATTATATATATGGCTGAATAGCATACAACTTTTTTAGAATCCACATATGTGATTCTATTCTATTCTAGCTATTCTATTCTATTCTATTCTATTCTATTCTATTCTATTCTATTCATTTGTCTTCTATGTTTGGCTTATTATATTTAGTGTAACATCCTCCAGGTTCATCCATTTCCATGATTTCCTTCTTTTTCAAAGCTGAATAGTAGTTTACTCTGTATTTGTTATGGTTTGTGTCTAGATGTTCCCTCAAGGCCTCATGCAGTCATAGGGTGGGCTTCCAGAGTTTGTGATCAATTCACAGTCCAATGCTTAGATTAAGAGTGTGAGTGCTACACCAGGTAGCCTGCATACAATACAAGGGACATAAAGAGGCCTTTCTTTCTCACCTCCCTTGTTGCTTTTGCTGCCTTGTAGGCCCCACAAATTGTCCTCTGCCATGCCACCTAACTTGGAGACAGCTGACTATGGACTGAAACCTCTATGAACTGTGAGCTTTAAACCTTTCCTTCTTTAACTTCAGGTGTTGTGTATTTTGTCTCAGCAGTGAAAAAAGTAGCTAAGACACATACATACACCACATATGCTTTATTCATCCATCTGCTAATGGACACTCAAGTCGATTCCTTATCTTGGCTATTGTGAATAACCCTGCAGTGAAGGGGGGTGCACACATTGCCTCTTTGACATACTGATTTCATTTCTATTGGAAACTTGCTGGACTACTATATGGTAGTTCTATTTTTAAATTTTTAAGGAACTTCCACATTGTTTTTCATAATGGTTTTACTAATTTACATTTACCAACAGTCTACAAGGTTCCCTTTTCTCCAAATCCTCACCAACACTTGTTATCTCTGGACTTTAGGTAATGGCCATCCTAAGAGGTGTGAGGTGATGTCTCATTGTGGCTTTAGTTGGCATTTCTCTGATTATTAGTAACATTGAATATTTTAGGCCATTTTGATGTCCTTTTTTAAGAAATGTTCTTCCAGACTCTTTGCCCATGTTTTAATCAGGTTGTTTTCTGCTGTTGAGTTGTTTTGAGTTCCTTATATATTTTAGATCTGATTCCATTATCAGAAGTATGATTTGCAAATATTTTCTCCTCTTCTGTAGGTTGTTTCTTCACTCTGTTGGTTGTTTCCTTAACTGTGCCAAAGATTTTTCATTTGGTGCAATTTGTCTACTTTTGCTTTTGTTCCCTGTGCTGTGTGGTTCCTATCTAAAATAATCTTTCCCCAGACCTCCACCAAGAAACTTTTCCCTTTTATTTTCTTCTAGCAATTTTATAGTTTATGCCTCTAATTCATTTTGAGTTGATTTAGTCCTTTCTTTGCAATGTTTTTGTACTTTCCCTTAAGAGTTGGTGTTCTAGTTCCCTTTTTGGTAGGTCTACTTGTTTAGCCTCTTTCTTTTTCATTTATTTAGATTATATTTATCTTTCCAGAGTAGTTTTATCATTACTTTTCTTCTCCACATTTGTCAATCTAGAATATTTTATACATGTGGCTTTTATCCGGGGGAGAGAGGCACTGTGAAGGATAAAGGGAAATTCATCAATGTCTAGAGATATTTTTAGTTGTCACTGCTGATGAGCAGGAATAGCGGAGGCTGTTGCAGCAACTAGAAGGTAGAGGCCAAAGATGTTGCTAATGTACTGCAATGGATAGGAGAAACTCCATACCAAAAATTTCCAGACAAGATGGAGAAACCTTACCTTGTACTACAACTAGGATTGCAGTCATAAGGAAGCATTTCTGCCCTTTTCTAAACTCTTGCTGTTTTGTTTTCTGAAAAATAGCCCCACCATCACCACCAAAATTGGGAAAGCAATTGTACCTATCTTTAGAGAAGGGCACAGGTACCTGTAAAAGGGTAGAGAGAGAAACTGAAAAATGTCTTCAATATTATGGAGGCGATGGTTATATAGGGATCTCTAGGGTCTCCCATGACCCAGTATCTGTGTAGGCACCTTACCATTATAATAGGGGATCTTAATCACTGTATTATGAGGAAGAAGGAGCTATCATCTTAAACATATGGTCTGAAGACTGTCATAGGGACTTTGGGTATCAGAGGAAAAGGAAGAAGACAAAAGACAAGACAGCTCTGCATAAGGAGGCAGGGCTAAAGACAGACCTTGGGGATACTAGATCAAAGGCTGGAGGGAGGAGATAAGGAGAGAGCAAGATTCCTAGAAGCAGAGTCCTGAGCTCCACAGGGCTAATCAGGAGGGTAACTAGTGACCCAAAGGGATATTCCTGGATCCCAGAGAGGAAGGAATTCCTACAGAGCTCAAAAGAGTTTCTTATGAGAGAAAGCAAAGAATGGATGGCAACAAGATGGGCCAGGAATAGGAGTGAGCATGTGGTTGAAACTGCAGTGAAAGTACCTGCAGCAAGGAGTGGCCGGGACACCAGAAAGAATTTCCCCAGGAGGAACACCTGTGAGAAGGGGCAAGGGACAAAAAGATACTAGCACCTACACTATGGCTGCTGGTTCTAGAGCGATCTCCGTGCATCATGACACCAACCCTTTCGATGCCTTATGAATCAATGCTGTTATGCTGACTTTGTCGGTGACACCATAGAAGCTCAGAGCACAGGTAACACAAACAAGAGTTTTTTAGCCATGAACGTTTACAAAGAAAACCAAGGTTGCATGGTGAATCATGCTACCTGTGACAGGACCAGAACAGAAGCACATTTATCGCTTCCTCCTAAAGCCTGTTAAACTAGCTCACTAATATATAAACATTCTTTTATTCTGTCTAGCTATGTAAAACACAATGACACTTCCTTTCATTTGAGCATGGAGTTGAATATTTGAGCTGACCACCACCCAGGCAAAAAAGATGGGAGGAGTTCAGATGGCTCAGAAGAGGAGGAGGAGACTCTAGGAGAGGCCACATGAGAGATCCATCACTGGAGGGCGAGGATGAAGAGTAAACATCTGTGCTTGTTTCCTAGATTTGGTGATCTAGATTTCAAGTAGAATATCAACTGTATTTAACAAAGAGGAATCTTCTCCCCAGTTCGCCGAGAGTGGAGTCAAGGGTCCACAATCCCTCTTCTCCACTTCCTCTGTGTCTTTTGTCATCCTGTCACCAGATTCTCGTGAAACTCTCATCACTATCCCTTTTTTCTTCTCAGCTTCTTCTGATTCTAGGTCCACAGTGAGTGTGCCCACTAAATCACATAGTAGTTACAAGCCATCCGTAAGTTTCCTGAGTACTCCATGTATACATGACCTTGTGTTAAGAAATGGCCTAGATTACCAAGATCAGACAGCATGAAACAGCCTTCAAGGAAATTACCATCTAGGTCAGGAAGAAACCCCAGGCTGAGAAATACTCAGCAGACAAAAGAAGAATTGAGTAGCACATCACCAGTCCAAGGATGGTAGCAGACCAGGAGAGCAGCTGGCTGAATGCAAGCACCTCTCAGGTGGGTGTGGAGAGGAAGACGGAAGTCATAACACCAGGGCTGGGGGAGACAAAATGAAGGAGGCTGGCAGCATGCTCAGGGGTCAGTGGAGAACGCCAGCAGCTCCTGCTGCTGAACTGCAGAACGAAGCCAGGCCTTGGAATGCTGCAGCAAGATTGGACTTGAACCTGCAGACCCTCAGTTGAGGAGTCACCCCTCAATTTAGCAGTGCGTGAGAGTCCTCTGCGGTGTTGGTTAAAACGTGGATTCCAGCACCCGCTTCCTCCTCCTACCATGAGTCATGAAGGAGCATGAGAGTATGTATTTTAACATCCCTGCAGTCTCCATGGTCTCTAGGAAATATTTTGTAACTGGTTTTGGTGAAGTCAAAATAGAATCTTCATGCAATTCCAGGCCTGAGCAAAATTTAGCAGAACCTATTTCTACATCTGACAGCTAGTGCTCCCTCTGGCTGGCCCAACAGGTTTCTAGATGAGCAGCCTTCTCGTGATTTCGCACACACGTGATGGATTTCCGAGTGCAGTTTTTCAGTCCTCCTGTAACTATTACTGCTAATCAAATATGACTCCGAAACATATATTTTACAGTTCATGAATTGAGGCCCTCAAATTACTTAGAGATAAATTGGGTCTAGGATCTTCAAATAGGGACTCTGAATTCTGTCTCATTGCACAAAACTATATCCAGCTTCTGAAAAACATGGGCATACCTGAGTTCAAACAAACGCAAGATGCAAATGTTTTCAGTGATGGGAAAGACACTGGTTGGGCTGTGTTTGAGTTTTTTATTTTTTATTTAATCATCGTATCCCACCCATCACCTACTATCTCTTAGCTCAGAACCTAATCTAGACTCCCCCCAACCCTTGAGCTTTCCCATTTGGGATCTTAAAATTCCTTCGCTGTTTCAAAATCCTCTTCTTTCTGTACCATAAAGGATTTCCTTTTCCTTTAGCAAATTAGCACCTGTTAAACCAGTGCCTCTGGAATCAATACAGCTCGGCTTACATTAGAAGCGCAGCCACGAGCATTGATTCTAACCAGGGCTCTCCCAAGACTTTGCCGTTTCGAAGTGTGGTTTGGGCCAACAGCATCAGCCTCTGTGGCCCGTGCAGAATCTGGAAACCCAGCCGAAAGCTGCTGGATCACAGTCCCCAGCCTCACAGGAGCCCCAAGTGACCTGCATGCACGTTCAATTTCAAGGAGCGTCGTCCTCCAGGGTCCGAGCTGCTCCCCCGCCGTGGGTGGGGGCGCTCCGCCTCGGCCTCTGGACTTTGCAGACGCCACGGGCGGCGGAATCCGCCTCAGCGAGGGTGGGGAAGGCTGTGCAGGGTGCACCCCTGCCCTTCCCGACGCTCCCAGCGGCCGGGCGCCTGCACCTGCGCGCTTCTCTCTGCTCGGGAAGCCTCTAGAAGCAGACCCCCCGCGCGCAGCCTCTAGGGTGGGGCCGCACTACCTCTTTTCTCTCAAAGAGCCCGGGATGCTGACAGCCTCAGATGGAGGCATCCTGTTTGTCGAAAAATAAACCGGCAGTTGAAGCCGGGTTGCGAGAGCGAGAAAACCGCAGGCCTGCGCGCGGCTGATAACGCGCCGCCAGGCGACTTTTGCAGAAGTTCCGTCGCTGCAGCGCGCCGCGCGCCAGGGCCCTCGCCACCGCCTCCTTTCCTGTCCCGGCCGCCCCGTCCCCGCCGCCGTTTCTGGCTGTTGCTTTCTGTATGGCTCTTTCAGTTACTTCGCCTATTGTTTTTCTAAAGGATGCCTTTCTGCTCTCCAAGGAGGGATGGACCCACGGATGACTCCCCTGGGAGGACTCACGCCCATCTTGGACTGCACAGGGCTGAAATTTACAAGCTGTCCTGAAGCGGTTTAGGAGAAGCTGAACGTGCTCTTATGCAGTGTGTGATAGTGTGGCCTGATTTTAATAAAGAAGACACACACACGTACAGAGAGAGAGAAAGAGAGAGAGAGAGAAAGAGAGAGAGACCCACATGAGACCCATATTGCCAAAATCTGGAGCAAAAGGAACCCCAAACTCCAATATCCAGATTGTTTTGTTTCTCAGAATGAGTTGACCTGGCCAGATTCCACGTGGTGAATAGCTCATTACCAATCTTCCCCTTTTGGGGGATATTAAAAGCTCTTTCCCCATTTGCTTGTTATCAGATAAACTAGGCAGATGAGAAGGCAGTGGGTAACCACAGGTACAACCACAAATTCGCTGGAAACCAAACAACTCGACCTTCCGAGGCGAAGGGTGTAATTGAGAATTAACCTGAAAATAGTTTCACACAGACTGGAAAACTCACTGTTCTCAACGCAGTAAGGTGGACCTCCTGAGCCCTGAAAAGAACAAATGCTACAAAAAAAAAAATAAATAAATAAATAACACCTTGGGTCCCAACAAGTAGCTTCTGTTGGTGTTGATGGAGAGTCCTGCCAGGAAGAGGGTCCACACCGTCATAGACCCTAAGGTCCTTCTAGCCTGCACGCCCACATCCAGACCAAGGTTATGTTCCTGGAATTTCAAATTTGCTTATTTTACTCCCATGTCCAAAAATATGGGTTCGAGACAGCCCAGGTACATCCAGTCTTCCTATGTTCATGATGAATATCTATCTTAGTGGAATAACCAATGACTGTATTCTTAAGGATTTACAGGGAGCCTGGCAAATGATTTCTCCATTTCCTCCCGCAGAAATGTCTTCTAGTGGGCCAGTTCTCCCACCATATTCACTGGGAAATCCTTCGCGTCCTTAATTGAGACCCTGTCTCTTCCTCACTGTCAGCTTGCATTCTTTGTCTCATGGTCTTGTGTTGAAGTGGCTCCTGATTTTCCTTGATTTCCTGTTGAAGGCTTCTGTACTTGAGCCCAAATATATAGATTCATATATTTTGACTGGCTGGGTGTAGACTTCAATAATGAATAGGACAGCTTTATGATGATATAAAAGAGAGAAAACTCAGGTCGGAGATGATGAATTCTTAGGGCAGAAGGAGAGGGTGGGCCCGTGGCAACACGGGCTAGGCATGAGCAATAAGGTGCACAGTCCTTGAGGGGACTTGGGGTGTCTCCTGAGACTGGCGTGGAGCGAGGGAAGCCCCGGAGAAGGATACAGGTTATATGGGTCCTGGCTATGAGAACTTAAAGTGCAGGCAAGGAGGAAATAGGAGGCAATTGCCCAAGTTTATGCATGATTATTCCCGTAATGCCCTAAATGAACTTCTTTCTTTTTTAAAAACTATCATCAACAAATGAAACTAAAGATGTCTAAGTTGTGAATAAAACATAATAAAGCTGACTGTGAAGGTATAGTTCAGAATTTGCACATCTATAATTGTAGTAGCCTTCAAAGTATTGGGAACCCAGGCAACCACCCCAATAGACCACCATTACAGTATTTTAAACATCTTTGGGTTGGTTCTTTTGAAATGATTTTCAGAGTCAATTATTGGTTGTGCAAGTAGAACACCCTTCTTTTAGACTGCAGCTCATGTTTGACCAAGACAACTATTACCAGACTTCATTAGCCATTTCATTACTATTCTTGGTCTTAAAGGGCTTCTGGCTATTTCTCAAAATCAGACCCATCACTTATCTTCCAGATATTGTAGATATTTTGAAGAATGTGCCCCACACTGTGCATCCTAAGTCAATACTGAGAATTTTGGCCTCACTAGAGAAGAATGTAGAGTTGCAAGATGACTAGATTAAGAGGAAATGTTATCAGGCTGCAAACGTGTATATAATCCATATTCAAAAATTCGGCTTCAACATGAGTCACACCTAGTTAAAAAGAAAAACAAATGCAAGCCCTTCCTGGTGCTATAGTGATGTTGGATAGTGGTCCCCTTATGCATGAGCCTGTTCTATGACCCCCAAGGAGAGCTAAAACCAAGAGGGACACCACCTCTAACATACCATTTTTTGCATCCTAACAAGCACTTATCACTCACTGGGCAGTAACTTTAATAGTTTGAAATGTGACAAGTAAACTAGCATGAATTTCTTTTCCCTCCTCACAGTTTAATGGAATCGTTTAGTCCTACTGTAGATCTTAGCAAATTCAGCATGTAATTCTTTTCTTTCCTTATTGAGTAAAGAATGTTCACCTTTTTGCTAAAAGGGAATATTACATGATTTCTATTTAGTGTATCTACATTGCCAGGACTGCTATTCTTGGGCTTTTGGGCCATTTAAAAGTTAAAAAAAAAGTTACTTGAATCCAAGCACTGTTATACCCACCACAGTTGATATGATAACTGAGACAACTATTATGTGATGAATGGGAAGGTAGGCTATACAGTATGGATACAGTGAACAGAGGGATGATTCACATTCTAAGAGGGGTGCGGGATGGTGTGAGATTTTATCAGCTCAGTCAGAACAATGTGCAATATAAAACTTATGAATTGTTTATTTCAGGAATTTTCCATTTAACATTTTCAGACTGCAGCTAACCACACACTCCTATAACTGAAATGACAGAAGTGCAATGAGAACAATAATGTAGTACCTTTAGAGCAAGAACTTAAAACTATATAACTGAAATCTATTATATGAGAAATAAAAGGAATAAAATGCAGAACATAAGTTAAAATTCTGAGAAGTCTCTTGGAGAATGGTCAGAGATCTATTTTTACCCCCAATACTCTGATTTTAAGTAGCAAGCAGACAAATACCTTGTATTGAATTAAAGTATGGATTAGACTGCTGTAACAGACTATAAATTTCAGGTGCTTAAACAGGGTAGAAGTTTGTTTCTCTTTCTTCAAGATGTCTCAGTAGGCCAGCTTAGCATCTTCACAGTCAAGTAGCCAGGTCTCTTGTATCCTGATAGATTACATTCTGTAATCCTTACCTCATAGTTCAAAGTGGCAATTCCAGCGCCAGACATCACATCCACATTTCAGCTAGCAGAAAGGAAGGATATGGAAAACTAACATCTAATGACTCCCTTTAAAGGCAGGGCCTGAAACTTTCCTGCAATACTTCTGCTCAAAACCCATTGACCAGAACCTAAGCAAACATGGAGACACTTAGCTATTGGAAGGCTGGAAAACATAGTCTTTAGTTGTGTGGCCATGTGCTAGAGGAAGTATTTACTTGGTTACTTATTCATATTTACTTAATACGTTCGTGTTTTTATACTCAGAATAAACAGTATATATTAGTGAGTATATATAATTTGTGAACTATATAAATATCTCATTTCATATAACATATGTATATGTGATAAAACATGCTTAGTTTAATATATAATTTTTTGTAGAAGTGGTCATTGACACCCTAAAATTCCTCATCCCCACAGATGCTGGTCTTGCTCTCTCTTCCATGTACCCTCCCTTGCCTACCCACTCCCTGATTTTTTTTTTCTGGTACCAGGGCTCAAACTCAGGACTTTGCTTTTGCCAGGCAGGTACTTGAGCCACTGACCTATATCCTCAGCCCCTCAGCAGCCCCTTTTCAACCTAGCAACGTTGAGGGGCTTCTCGGGCACCCCCTCCCCCATGCTCAGGCTCAGATCCCTCAATCCAGCTGCATCTGTGGCTGTGACAGTCACAGACAGCCCCTTACCCCCTACCTGCAGCTGCTTCCCAGGCCTGGTCCCCCCATCCCGCCCACAGGGAGGAGACTCAAGAGGGAGAAGGGAAACCCTTTGTGGACGGAGACCTGCCTCCTCTTCCTGCTCCAGCCCAGCACACATGGGGGCTTCCAGAAGCTCATCTCAGCAGAGCTGACTGCTGATTTCCAGGAATTTTGCAAGCTTGGAGCTAAACACACACAGCATGTGAAATGAAGTTGTTTAAATTTGGAATTCAACAAAGATAATGACTCCTCAAAACTCATCACTACCTGATTATCTCGCAACCGTTTTTAGTTACCTACGCTCTGGGATGACTTATGTCTCTCCCTAAATGGTGGACATCCTGGGTCAAGAGTCTCCTGTGATCAGAGTTGTGTAATGATCACACTGACTGCAGAAATCTACAAGTGCCACAACTCCAGGTTTCTTTTTTAAATCAAGATAATGTTTGTTTTTTCCTGTTAAGCTTTTTTTATATAAAAATTCACTTCTATCTCCCTGTTTCCTATTATCTATCTTTTATTTTGCTTTAATGTATTTATACTTTGGGTTTCTCATATAAGAGAAACCACACAATATTTAATCTTGTGTGTCTGGCTTGTTTCACTTAACATTTTGGCCTCAAAGTGCATCCATTTTCTTACAAATGACTCAAATTTATCCTTCTTTATGGCAAAGTAGTACTCCACTGTGTGGACATACCACATTTTCTTTATCCACTCTTCTCTTGATGGACATACAGGTTGGTTCCAAGACTTAGCTATTGTGAGTTGTGCTGCTATAAAATGGGCATCCATGCATCATATTACAGCTCCAGGCTTTTATTCAGGTGAGCAGGTTGCTGAGCTGTGCCCAACATCCACAGATTTAGGGCAGGAAGTGCAGCAAGTTGTGTCCCTCTCTGACCCTGGGACAGCTGAGGTGAGTTGCTCCCTTGGTGAGCCAGGATGGGCACCAGGGGCTCCAATAAGAACCAGGCAAAAGGAGCCTCATTTTCACCCCACCCAGTCTCTTGCTGGTCCCTAAACTGCACACGGGATGCAGATCCTCCAGCTCCCTCCAGCCTGTGCGAAGACAAGCACGCTCCTCAGCTACACCGCCCAAGAGCTGGTTCAGGAGAAGGCGCCTTGCTGCGTCCCTTCCCCAGCTGCCTGCCCGTCTGTGCTGCCTCTGTCGCCAGGCTGGCATCACAGAGCACAAAGCACGCAGTTGTCACTGATGCCCTGCGGTCACCCTTGCCTGCCCCGGACCTCTTCTTGGGGACGTCTGTCTTTCAGGACACCGAGAATGTGGCCTGGAGCTTTCTTCACTGCAGTCTTCCCCCACTTCCTGGGAGGAAAGGCCCCTGTGATGGGCGAGGTCACAAGAGTCATTGGGGCTGCCTGCCGGGTGGGCGCGTTCTCCCAGGCCCCGGACTCCAGTCAGGGTCGCCTTCCAATTCCTGCCCTGCCCTCTGGGCTCCACTGAGGGCTGGGGGCACAGGCCCCTGCAGTGGTGGCTGGGCAGCCCCTGCGAGTCGCTCTATGGTGTGCCCCAGACCTAGGGGCTAAACCTGGTGGTCTCCGGCCTGTTTCCAAAAGCCGAACGCTAGCACCGTTTGATATTAGGATGCATTTCTCAGTTAGGTCGGAACTGCCCGCGGCAAGGTGGTGTGCTCGGCACCAGCGCCCGGCTCCTCTGGCGGTCGGAATTCTCTTGCAGCCTCAAAACCCGGTCAGGTCGCCCGGCCTGCTGCTTTCCCCTCCGGCTCTCTGCAGAAGACCCCAGCCAATAGGCTGGCTTTGCCACTTTGGGACGGGGCAATGTTGGGGATTAAACCCAGAGCCTTTGCCCTGAGCTACGTTTCCCAACCCTATTTTTAGTTTTTACTTTGAGATAGGGTCTTACTAAAGTCACTAAGTTGTCCAGGCCTGGCTTGCGCTTCAGACCCTCTTTTTCTTTTCTTTTCTTTTCTTTTCTTTTCTTTTCTTTTCTTTTCTTTTCTTTTCTTTTCTTTTTTTCTTTTCTTTTTTGAGACAGGATCTCACTGTGTGGTACAGGCTGGCCTTGAACTCACTGTGTACCTCAGGCTACCCTTGAACTCATGGTGATCCTCCTGCTTCAGCCTCCTGAGTGCTGGGATTACAGGTGGCCCTGGGACTACAGGGTCACCGTATCCAGTTTATTTTTTGTCTTTTCTATTTTTACACTATTAAGGGATACTTCTTTGTTTGATTAGTTATGCATATTAGTGGGTTTCGTTTTGGCCAATTTGCACCTGAACAAGACAAACTTTACACACACCCTCTCTAGTCACCCCTGGAGCGCTAGGACTTTGCCTTCTAGATCTAGCAAACCAAGAAGACCCCCTGGGATGGGGGTGAGAGGAAAGATAAGATCTCTCTTTGGTCCACTTTCTCAGTGAGCGCAGACCAAACTCCACCGCCACGGGCAGAGCCACTGTGTTTTCCCCGCTGGCCGCTGCATCTCTGTTCCATGAGATGTCTGGTCCCGTGCTGGGAAAGTCTTGCAGGATCTTGCTTTTATGGATCTCCAGATCTTCTGGAGAGTGAGGTCTGGCAGGAGATGATAAAAACTTCCTGTATAGAAGGAACAATTGGATCCTTTTTCCTTAAAATAAGAAATAAAACTTTTTATAAGTTGTAAGGCTTTGGCAATTACTACTCTCTTTGGTTCTTTCTCTGCCATATCTAAATACGGACTCACTGTGGGGAAAGGGGACCACCCCTTGCTGTATTTTCCATATTTGAAAAACTGCTGTTGGGAAACCTTAGGATCTGATGCACCCAAGCCTGCGAGATCAGCCCACCCTGTGTATTGGGTCCTCTGTCACCATGGAAACAGTGGCTTTCTGGGAAAGGCTTCCCATGCCTCCCTAGTAGCCCATTGCTGGGAATTCTGGATGCAGGAGAAGCTGAGGATGCAGCCCTCTGCCGAGCCTCTTAGGAAGACAGCCATGTCGCTTTGGTCCCCAGAATTGCAGTGTCTTGGGGACAAAGGACATGTGCATGTGCAGTGGTTGGTTAGTGTCCTCTGGCAGTGCAGAATTGAGCAGCACATGCAGTGATGCCACAGCTGATCAGAGGACTGGCAAGCTGGAGGGTGTCTGGAGCCATCACAGAAGCCACGGGTCACGTCAGGCTTTAGACTTTGTGGGAAAATAGGCAAGAGTCATCCAGCGAGGGGAACAGCATGTGCAAGGCAGGGTGCACAGAGCGTATGGCTTCATGCTGTGCTGGGTGGACCAACCTGGGTTAATACCAGCCAGTCTAAGCCAGGTGGTTGGTCACACTTCATCCTGAAGCTGGGAGACACTTGTGGACACTTCTGAGCTGGAGTTATTGTGGTGCAATTATTCCCTGTCCCCCGTTAGTCCCCACAGAAAACCAAACTGCCTTTATTTGAACCAGTGTTGACCCAGAGTCCTTGGAGAACCAGACCTGCCGAATCCTAAGGCTCCAAAAGGATTAGGATAAATCTCTCAAGAGGTGCCCAGCGTCCAGTGATGGAGCAGGTCGGGCACTGCACAAAGGCACCCAGCTGAGGGCAGAGTGGAGACTGCAGTATAGCCTGGGCTGTCAAATCAAGAGTCCCAGCATGAGGTGTGACTGCCCCACGGAAGGGGACACTTTTTCAAAGACATCCTCCCCACACCAAGCTGTGACCCGCAGTGCTGTGTATATGCCCTCAGAGTGCCTTTTCTAATTCTCCTCCAGGATGTAGCAATTTGGATATAAGGTCACCCTAATAAAATCTGTAAGTTGGGGCTGGGGATTTAGCTCAGCGTTGTAAGTGCCTGCCTGGCAAGCGCAAGGTCATGGGTTCGATCCCTGGCACCAAAAATAAATAAATAAATCTTGTAAGGCTCCCCTAATGCAGATTACTCAACAGGCCTAGCGGAAGGGTGTGTGAGAGGTGTATGTGAGTGTACTAGGGCTTCTTACCCAAGCAGCACACACTGGGCACTCGAGCAGCGGGAGTCGCCCCTCACTACCCCCAAGGTCAGGGCACTGGCAGGGCCAGCTCCTGGTGAGGGCTGTGAAGATGAGATCTCGCTCCTGGGCGTGTGCACGATCGGCTTCTGCCTGCACCATCACACCATCTCCCTGTGTCCCACTCTGTGCCCAAATCTCTTCTCTTGAGCAGGGCCGTTGTGTTGGATCAGGGTCCATCCTGATGGCCTCAGTTTACCCTAATTTCCCTATAAAGGTCTGTCTCCAAATAAGGCCACATTCTGAGATACTGGGGTATGAATTTTGAGGAGGACATAATCCAGCCAACAACACACCTTGTTACCCATGGTGTTCACTGATTTAATGTGACTGTGATGCCTGTCCCCACCTGAGCCTGTGTGTTACCCCATCCTGTGGCCCTCACCTCTGCTTCCAGAGCAGAAACAGCCCCTGGGTGAGGGGATACCCGGGGCCAGCACCTGTCACAGATCAGCTGTCTCAAGGCCTCGTCCCCATCTTTGGGTGAAGGTAAAACTGTTCCTTGCTGTGATTTTGGAGTCAGAGGACACCCTTGCGTCCCCACAGTGCTGGCCCTTCCAAGTCAATAGAAACTCTCCCTCTGCTGTGGGGCATTTGTGCACAGCGGGAACACCTCAGAAATACTTCCTCAAAAGATTATTATGGTAAAAAGCAAAATAGATCTGGGAGGCTGAGGCAGGAGGATTGCAAGTTTGAGCCCAGCTTCAAGAGTTAGTGAGACCCTTTCTCAAAACCAAAGACAAAATAAAATAGAAGGGGCTAGGGATAAGCTTGATTCAATCCTTGGCCTTGGGAAAGGTGAGGATCATGACTTCCCCAGGCCTGAGTCACCTGGAACAGAGCCAGAGTGATTCCCAGCACCACAGGCCCTCACTCTTTAGCTCAGCCACTTTCTGACCCAGGCAAGGGAAGTAACTTGTCCAGAGTCGCACAGGACAGCATCAGAACCAGACCTCAGGTATCCTCAGTTCCCATTCGGAGTCCTTGTACCTCTTACAGCCAGGGCTGGCATCGTCCCAGATGTTTTCCAAACATTCAGACGAGGGTGAGACGGAGCCTGATCCTTTGCCAAAGCCTGCTGCTCCCTCTGACCATGAGCAAACGTATGCTTCCAAGTCTGCCCCCCTCCATTGGCTCCTTTAGTTGGCTCGCAGCTGCCCTGCTGCGCGAAGCTTCGTATTCTTCATCCCTAACAACCCAGACAGAGTCTGAGAGTTACGTAAGTATGAGAGCCATCTGTGCTGATGCTTCCGAGCACTCCACAGCCCTGAGGTCTCTGACCTCACACTCAGAAGAGACCGGAAAAGTCCTGTGGAAGGCACGTCCGTGCTCTGCAGTGCAGGAGGGCTGAGGAGAGGGGACACAAGCTGCTATGACAGCTGCTCAGTCTTCTCGCCTCCCCCTAGAATCACAGGCACGGGGGGCCTTCTCCATCTACCCCCTCCCAACCTTCACCTCTTCACCCTCTCCACTGAAACCCCCTTGCTCCCCTGGCACCTGCTCACCGGCGCTCTCTCCCTCACTGTTTTGAACTGCATGGTACCTTGTGCCCTGGCTATGAGCCCTAGGCCTACCCCACCCCCAGGCACAGAATGAGCATAAATTTTAAGGCCCAGCAATCTCAATGCAATAGGTGGATACCTGGGGGGCCCCCAGATGGGGGATTACAGAGGAACTCTTGGCAGGTGGGAACCTGGAATAGTGCTAGGAAATCTTGAGGATTTTCTATCTTGGTTCCTTTACCTGTAGCTCTCTAAGGCCCAGAAATCAGGTTCTGAGAAGACCTTTCACAGTGGTTCATAGGTCTGGAATTTCCATGGCGGCTCACCTGGTCCCTGTGCTGAAGGGTGTTGCTGACCAAAGTGCAAACACAAAACATCACCTCTGGTGACCAGGAATATAAACCTCATCAGAGAATTTGACCAGGCAAGAGTCAACTGCCTACTAGGAGTGCACACAGAGAGGGGGATGCAAAGGAGCATTTATTGATCACTTATTATATTCCAAGCCCCGCGCTACCAGTGTTTCATGTTTATTACCTCTCATTAACTTCACAGGAACCCTCGGGGATAAGCACTGTCCAGTGACAAAACTGAGATCCAGATAAGTGAGCAGGTCACTCCAGGTCGAGAGCCAGGCAGTCAACCTTTGTCTTTATGACTCCTGTGTGCATTTTTATACCATGGCCTGTGGCCCAACAGCAATGACAGGAAATGACCAAATGTGCATCAGGTTCACTTTGCTGTGAGTTTTATTTGATTACAGTAGTGCACTCTGTTCACCTGGACACCAGACCCCAGCTTTGCAGATTTCCCAAGGGTCCAATGATGGGAAAGGTCAAATCTGTGATGCTAGGTGTACTGGAACCAAGTCCTGGTCTGTGACTTTGTCTAGAATGACCCTTGAGTGTGGTGAGCTACATTCCTATTGCTCTCCAACTGCCAACCAAGATGGCGCTGCCCCTCAGGGTGCACTGCCTGCTTCTCGTGGGGACACCCACAAAGTAGAGAGGCCAGACTGGAACAAGTATAGCAGGAAGTGCCCACCTCTTTATAGACTCACTGTTGAGTTAGTTGCTTGGAGCTTCAGAGCAATGTTTCACTAAAATGAGGTCATCTGCAACCATCAGGCTGGTGGACTGGCCCATTATAGTTTGTTTTGTCCACCATATGCAAGTGTTAAGTGAATCCTACCAGAAAGGACTTTATTTCAAAGGAGAGGAGCAGTCACTCTCTGACTTAAGGATAGGCAAATGGTGGTGTTGTCTTTCTTCCACCTCTTTCTTCCTCTGCTTCTCTTACTGGTTGGGCTTCCTCCTAAGGCCTTCTTAGTGTCCTGATTCCCACATTAGGACACACCTCCCAGGCCTCCTAAGGATGGAACATTCCAGAATGTTCCACCACCTTCTTTATGACCAAGCAAGAGGCTACTCATGGCCCACATAGATGGGTGGGTTGGGATGAGCCTGCTTAGACACAGGGATGTTTTCTCATTCAAAGTAGTGCCTTTGAAAATACACACATTTCATACAGTGATAAAATCTTTATGGCCGGTGGACACTCACTCCACTGTAGTTTCGTGTTTTATCTTGATCCTCATCTAATCAGGTTTTTAGGCCTGACAAAGTTACCTTGTCTTACTGGGCTCACATGTCATATGGGATGATGAAGCTTTACACAGGTGACCTTTTCTGTAGAATTGACCCCCAAACTATAAGTATCCAGAGATACTTATAGTAGATGTATTCCTCCTGCCCTCAGCACCCCCTCCAGAAATGGCCAGGCGCCTTCATATTGTTAAAGGCTCTGAGAAGTTCTGCTATGATGAAGTCTTTCACCTTCTATTTACCTCTGTCCCTCAAATCTACTTAATGAGAAACCCTTGCCCTCCCTGTTTTTGGTAGTAGTATCTATTAATACCTCTAGACATACAAGTTAGGATTCCCTGAACAGATAACATCAAGGATATTTGATTTGTAATCTTCCCATTTGGAAATAAATCTCTAGTCTATTGAACATCTTCAGAGAAGTGGGAAGAAAATCTTCCTTTGTGAGTTGATTGGCTTTTGAATGGTATTATGATTTACTTGGATCTGAGACTAGATCAGAAAATCAATTAAACAAAACTGAGGACTATTGCTAATATGATCAGTGCCTTGTGACATGCAAGCTACCTCTGAAAATACACAGAAGATGAGTTTCCTAAGTGGCCTGGGTGGCAGTGACTTTGCCTGCACAGTCAAGGCAGCCCCTGGTTGCTGCCAGGGGGAAACCCCACTCACTGTTTTGTGACCAAAGTTGGACTGAAGCCATGCAATGACCAGACCACACCACAGAGGGAAGCAGTAATGACATCATGAGCCAAGGCAGACTTGGGTCTGAATGAAACCTACATCCACACTGCAAGGTCACTCAAGGGCGAGTCAGGTGCAGGGAGGGTTCCTTCTCTGAGGTTTGGTTTTGAGAGTGGTGTTTGCCTCCTCACATGAGTTGGGGCACAGATGCACCTTGGAAGACCAGGATATTGGCTTCTGTGTTTCTTGCCTTGTGGTGACCTCCACATGGCCTGGCTTTGTTTCTGCAGAACTCAGAGCCAGGGCCTTGTGCAAGGGGGCCCTGGGATCTGGTTCTAGGTCAACTTTCTGTGCCTCTCAAGACCCCACCCCAGCGACTCACACAATTACCTCTGAGAGGCTCCTGTGGGCTTCAGAGCGCACTCCCAGCCCACCCCCCTTCCTCAG
>RJWT010006426.1:0-29145 GCA_004365215.1 Cuniculus paca | reverse complement strand
CCTTCTCAGAACCTAACCAATATATGAAGACAGAAACAAAGCACAGAAGGTTGACCACATAGTTTGCTACTAGACATAACTGTTTGCACCTTTTTAGTTATAATCCATGGCTATTGGTTGTGTAGTCACGGAATTGTACATCCAAGCTGGGCCAAGCCCATTCCAATATTAATTAATGATGTGGGGCAGCCACAGTCAGACTTTCGCAAGTTCAGTAGATTCCAGAAATAGCAAAAGGAAAAAGGTCTGCTTTACTTAAAATGCAAATTCCCCCAAATGAACAAGCAAACATAAAGAATCAACCAAACACAAAAAGCAAAGCAAAACCTAAAACCAAAAAAAAAAAAAAAAAAAAAAAAAAAAAAAAAAAAAAAAAAAAAAAAAAAAAAAAAAAAAAAAAAAAAAAAAAAAAAAAAAAAAAAAAAAAAAAAGGAAACAAACAACAACGACAAAAAACTACCTGGAAGCAAAAACAGCCCCACAAATAACTCCAGGATTGCAGACACTTGAAATGAATAGCATCTCATTCTAAACCAACAGTCATTCTTTCAGGGAAACAATTTTTTCCCCATTTATAAATTAACCCCCAAAGTTACATGACTGCATTCATAAATGAAGACTCTATCCTTATAGAATATTCACAGAGCACACAATTTTTATAGCACTAGATATAACCTGCTGCTCTAAAATAATAACTTGAGAGACATCATCTTTTACCAACTTTATTGTTAAACATATTCACTCCTTTTGAAGCTTTAACTACTGTTGGGCAGTGATTACCACACTGCATAGGAATACAATGTGTATCAAATTCAACTTGCAGAAAATAAAGTCAAAACTGCAATAGGGAATCTAACGAGAATCATGCTATCACGTGGACAGAAAGCAAAAAATCCCTAGTCCTGAGTGGAATGATCTTTATCTGTTACTACCACTGCCCAACATTCCAGGAAGATCATCTGACTTTCACTATAGAACATGTGACTATAGAGCTAATGGGCAAAAACGGTAAATTGGGAATCCAGCTCCGGAGAAAGTGGTAGGAACTCACAGTTTTATAATCATTGTTCTGCCACCCAACTGCTCCCGAATGCCCATGGCATCGTTCGGCATGGACCTCATCCATTTCCCTCCTAAGCCCTTTCCAGAGGTTGCAGAAATGCTGCGCTTCTGTGATGACAGAGAGCATTTCAACCATGTGTAGAGTTCAGGTCCGGAAAGGAGATGCTGGCTTTCAGCACGTTATGCAAAAGCAGCATAGCAGAAACATCTGAATAAGCTCTAAGGAATATTCTAAATCCTCTAGGTGTGGCTTATGATGACACCATAACAAAAGAGATAATTCTTTTAGGAGAGTTGTTTTAAATGAAAAGGTTGTACAAAGCCAGGTAAGACATATTATACTTCAGTCAATGGCCAACTGGTTTATGCTCTAATCTCATGCTTGAAATGTGATCTGTTAGGAAGAGCAGGCTGCTAGGACAGCATGAGTGTCTTTCAAGATCAGCTAGGTAAGTTATATACTTAGGGTGAAATATAATATAGTGTACAAAGCTAATCTCATACTTCATTGTTTATCTGTGTCTCCAGGTGGATGGCATGTGTAGAGGTGGATTCACAATACACTATTATTTGACAATAAACAGGTACTTTCCATTGAAATTTAAAAGTGACAAGTGTAATGGGAAAATAAACACTGGTAGACTGCCTTCCCTCAGTAAAGTCAAATTTAATCAGTTGATCATGTTGCAAAGTCAAGATCATCCTAACAAAAGACATAAGGTACCACACATCACTGTTTTGGCATTTTAACCTTGCTTAGCTAATACAAACTGGCTCCAGTTATTTCAGAATTGATTGCTTAGGACAGATTCGGAGGTTCTGTTGCTCAGTCAGAAAGCACAGAACATATTCTAGAATGTGAGCCATGACTATGTTGCAATGTATCACACTGAACTAGAACTATCTCAGCCTGACCCTGATTTTTTTCTTTATGTAGTCTCCTTAAAAAGAAGTATCTATAACGACTCAGGGGGAAAAGACATAAAGAAATTAGGATTCAAATAAAGTAATGCTTACAATTCTATCAGCTGAGAAGAAAATTCTACATTGTTACTATAATGTTAATAGCTGCCACTTTTTAAAAAGTGCTATCAAGTCAGCTAGAGCTTATTTTTTTAAGGGTGAGTTATTCACAGTAAGAACTAATTAGCTGCCAGAAATGAGATGAATTTCAAATGAATACTATTGTATTCATCAAATACTGCTTTCCATCTACTTTCATACACATACTTTAAGTAAAACTATTCATTCTTAGCCTGAAAGTCTTTGTAAGCATCCTCAAAGTAGGCTAAAAATGTTCATCACTCTAAGACATAAGACAGTAAATATCTTAATACTGGATTGAAATCCATTTTGTATACATGAAAATATGTTGTATCATTTCTAATACTTAGTTGTCTATACAGTATTAGATGTGAAATAAACAGCTATTAATTAGAGCTACTACATGTTACTTGTAGTTTATGTATCTATATAATATAGCTATGTATTTTTGGTTAAAATATATAAAACATTTTCTTTTTCAGAAGTTTTGAATTCTGCTTTTCTTTAGGAAAAAAAACATAGTTTACATAAAGTTCTATGATAAATAACCATTCCCCACACTGACATATATGACTATAATGGAAAAGTTAAACTCTTTGATCAAAACAGACAAGACTTTGATGCTAAGAGTAAACAAAGTTAGGTAAGAAGTAACCCAATTTATTTTGGTATTGATGTGGAATATTTTGTGCTCCCTCAAATTAAAAATGATGTTGAAAACTGGTCTTACTCTAAAATGCCTCCTGTGGATCTCCTACTAGAGATCACAGCTCTTCACAGGTTAACCCATACCTTGTTCTTTGTGTAACCCTAGAATGATATCTGGCACAAGGTACACTTGATTAAACAGTGTTGAATAGATGAATAACTTAAAAGCAATAAACTAATAAAAAATTCCTAAAAATGAGAATGGGGAGTTTGGTCATAATAAACCTTGACCTTTCTTTATTCTTCCTTTCTAAAACTGATAAAAGTTACCATTCTACATACAGTTTCATCTAAAAATCCTGGACTCTTCAGGAAGCAGTGACTATGTGTTAAGCATGACTATTGGTTAGACTCTGCTTACTGTCACCCAGAGTAAGATGCTATCTCTGGTCCCTGGGGGCTTGTTCTAAAATGGAGTACATGGGTATGACAGGGTAATTTACAGGACAATTTAGGTGACTGTACATGTTCTGAAAGAATCTATAGGCTGCAGGGTTAAAGCAGCCACGGAGCATGAGTTTTGGGAAAGACAGATTGCTTCTGACAAATAAGCACACGCAGAATGCAAGTGACAGAAGTAGGTCACAATGAGTAAGTGAATTTTCCACTGACTCATTTCCACACATATCACGGGCAAAGGACAGCAGTGATCTGGTTCTCCACCTGAAGAGCTGCACAGATGAGTTCCCTGCAAAGGACCACCCCCTGACCTGCACACCCGGCCTCAGGGAGCAAGGTCAACAGGCCAGACAAGAACAGCCAGCCACTTCAGAGAAATACTCCTCGCTTTGGAAACGGACAACATGGACTGTTGCGACAAGGAAGTAAGATGAGCCCTGCTTTTTCCACAGCTGAGAGATCAGCACAATTAGTTGAACAGGGCTGCGCCAATTAACATATAATCTGACAAATCTGAACAGGCAGTTGTTCAGTATTTAACTTTGAATGAAAAAAAAAAGCCTCTATTTAAAGTTTGATAGGGGGCAAAACCTGAGACATTATTTCTAAATACAAATTCATTTATTTCAGGGCAAATGGAGCATACCACTATTTGACTAAATGTCAAATAGTTACCATCCATTATGAAAATAGGCCCCAGCCAATCTTTCCAATTTATTCAAAGTTCAATGCATGAATGATCAGAGTCCTGAATTTCCAGACTGAACTTAAAATATGTCCTTATTAAATCATGGTAAAGAGGTGACAAGAGATGACCATCCTCTGTGAGCATTCACACTGCTCCAACAAGACACTGAATGAATGGTGATAGCGTTTCTGCCCGGGCAGAGGAAAGAGGAGTTGGATAAGAACATGTAGGCTGATGGTCTCCACCCACCAGGAAGTTACATTGCAATAAGTCTGTTGAATAAATGCTTACATTTAAAGTTACTGGAAACATTCACAGATGAAAGCAAAAGCTTTCCTTTAGATAGGAGGAAACACTATCTCTACCTGGAAGGAGTCCGTCTGATGCACATCAGTTTTACTTTTCCCACACAGTGAATTAGGTAGCATCATTCAACAAAATAAATTACATATTATCAGTAAATTCTGAAATTCTGCTTGAAGCTATAGGGGAAAAAAAGAAAAAAACTTTTCACCATAGCTGATCACCATGGGATCAATACCTATGACCGTGGCCTCTTTAGCACAATGCTCTATTGAACTAAGATACTAAATAAAAATATAGCTTTGGAGATACACAAGGCTTTATAAAGTATGATATTTTTAAGGGAGTGACACAAAGACCCAACATAGGGAAGTGCTAAAGTACAAAACATTTAGCAGACAGTAGGAGTTCCAAATACTCAATGTTCACACAGTGTTAATGGGTCAACCAAACTCTTGAAATTACAGAAGAGAATGGAAGGGCTTACAAACACAACCTCATCACTGCACAAAACAGGTCTTATTCCAAGTAAAACCTGGGATTCGGACTAATTTACCTCAGGACTGCACTGGTATAATGTTTTACAAAAGGAAAAGGTATTTATTTTCTGAGTTAAAATGTCATTTGGATGATCTTTTTTTGGGGGGGGGTCACTACTGCTTTGGTTACTTCTTCAAAAATGAAAATGATGATGATGCCATTTTATGACAGCTATCCAACAACCATCAGACGGTCATCTTAAAACTTTCACCCAGTACTAACCTGTTTCAAGCCAGAGTTCAGAAAGAAAACTTTAGATCAACAGAGAGTATAGGATAGAGGTATCAAGTCTGTTACTAAGTTAACTATGCAGCTCTTACACTGTATAGCCCTGGGAAACTAGTTGCTAAATAAAGATCTAGGATGATGTGAAGGTCATTATTCACATGTGTGAAAAACATCTGGATAATTAAAATATGTTTGATAATTTGATTTTATGATTCCCTATATTTTACTAAATACACATAACATTTAACATTGAATCATGTTAAATCTTGGTTAAATTTCAGCTTTTTACATGCCTGTGCCTTCCAAAAGTAAAAATATTTTGTTTAATAAAATTTTGCGGAGAAGTTCAAAATGTATAAAAATACTACGTGAGTCTTATTTTCAGATTAATTAAGATCAACTTTGTATCAGCTTGTACAAAGCACAAACTTTTCAAGCCCATAAAGAGCCATTTCAGTGCTCTGGTTCACATGAAACTATAAATGCAGCAGGAGGAAGCTAACATTTTCCTCCCTCCTCGCCTTTTCCCCATACTTCATGCTACCCTATCTACTTCATGTTCCTCTACATGGACACAAAAATCATGCTGCCAACAAAGGTTTTCCAAGAGGAAAATGCCTTTTTGTTTTTTGTCAAGAAAAACAGAGTAATAAATAAATAAATAAAACAGCAATCAAAACATAGTTACTCCAATTTCTATCACAATTCTCCTTGTGTCCTGCTTCTTAGAGCCTGGATCTATGGCATGACGAGGTTTCCCCAGTATATGTTTAACTACAAGGGAAATGCTAGCAGTACAATGACACGTCCTCCTCTGATCAAAGCTCTTTAAATCCCAATACTGCTGCAAAGAAAAACAGAACACATATGCCATGGAAAAGCTGTGGACATGGCTCTGTCGCTTTCCTTCCTAGAAAACACTGCTTCTATACAGTGTCCAAATCATCTCCCCATTGTCACCTCCTTTTCACTTGGGCACATAGGTGGCCAGAGACATTCGGTCCTATCCTGGGCCTCGGCAGCCCTAAATACTTGAGACTCTTGGAAGAGAAATGTTCAACACTAATTGCCTTTAGTACTCCTTATGAATCTTTATGGGGATGATGCAACCCTGGGCCTGGAACTCTTGCCTTCCTTCCACCCAGACTCATGAATCCAACGTCTCCACTCAGTGTCAGCAACGAATCCCAAGCTGAACTCATCATCTTTACTCAAGCTGCCCTGCTTCCTGGGTCCCCAGTTTAGTTACTGGACCATCATCTGAGATCCTGATGCATCAGCAAGGGCACAGATCTTCACTTTTGCTCCTCCTCACTTTAATCATCCAATTAGTCTGAGGCACTGCACTTCCCGCGTGTCTCCTGGGGCTCTCCCAGCCACCAACCCAGTTTGGCCTCACCACCATCTCTGTGATGAGGCCTATGATGCACAATGAGCCTGGATCCCTCATTGCCCAACTCTAAACATCCTTCACTGCCAGGAACCTTTCCATGTGATCTTATCATTGCCAGGAACCTTGTGATCTTATCAAGGCCTGGTATAAAAACTTTCCAGAGTTTGTCCTCCTGCCTGCAGGGTAAACTGGAATTCCCAGGTATCATTCTACTCTCTCCACAAAAATTTCTTTGTACAGCTGTCTGTTCTTTTTACCTGGAATATCCTCTCTTGCCTTTCATTGACCTCTCTCATCCACCCCTGGAGTTTACTTCTGTAAAGTCCACTTTTCAGTTACGTGTTCCTTGGACTCTGTCGAAGGCTGTGTTCGGCCTGCTGTGGCATTGTGCACACGTATGCGCACACACACACACACACATGCACATGCACACAATGCTACCAGCACTTCTGTCACTCCTTTGTGTCTGTCTCCACAGCACCCTATGTCACTCCTCATAAAACTACAAGGTTTCAAGAGGGTAGTAACTACCTGTCTCCTTCCCATTCTGTCCCTAGTATAATGTCTAACACTGAGAAGGGGTCAATTAAAATTGCTGAATTAATGACAAGTAAATCAGAGGATGGAGAATGAATGCACACAGTCCTACATTCCAAGACTCATTGCCCACATGAAACCTCCCCAGACTTAGGCCTATCTGCTTAAACTTAGAAGTGATCCCAGCAACACATACAGGAAGTCAGGTTGTTTGAATCTGAATTGCTTGAAACCAGCGAGAAGCTAAACAACTTCTTCAACACTCTATTCATTGACTATTCATTGACAATCTACTAGTCTGTTTTTAGACCCAAACTCCTCTAGCAAAAAGGCTTAACATTCTTAGAGGATGCAGAGCTTCTACTTCTCATTCTGATATGTAGTTTTTATTTAGAATTACTAAAAGAAAAACAGAAGCATGGTTCTCTATCTTTGATACAGTTCTAGGTCAGTGATGGTGAACCTAAGGCATATGTGCCACAGCACTAAAAGCTCTGAAAGGTTTGGCATCACAGTTCTAGGGCTTATAGAAGGCATGTCTAAGTCCAAACTGCCAAGTGGTGTCTTTCTGCACTTGTATTGTGAATTAACCCTTCAGACCCATATATGCAATGCACACATTTACTTTTATCTGTGGGAATATGCAGGGATATGGATACAGCTAGAGTTGACTTGTCTTCCACAACACAACTGAGACTCTGGTAAGAATTTTTAAAAATCTGTATAAACTATCAGTCAAAACAGACATACGTTACTTTGTTTTTGTAATAACCATATATTTGCTTGAGTTCAGTACCACAAATAAATGAAACAGCAGTCAAACTGGTACAACAAATCTTGGTACAACATTAAAGAGAAAAAACTGTTGTCTTTTACACTAATTATCTGAATTATATCATTAAAAATGTAGATAATAGGTTCTCTTATACATCTTCTAGCAACGACTCTTAATTTATGATAATTTACAATACTTACATAAACAGGCGTTCCTGATCAAGATAACTTTTAATAATGTTTCATAAAAACATTAAAATAAGATACATACAGTTATCCCATTTCCAAATTTAGCATAATGTATTTAGATTTTCATAAATATAACTGGCTAATTTAAATCTTGGTTCTTTTTAGAAGCATTTTATTTGCATTTGCCTTCAGGGTTTAGATACAAGGTGAAGCCCAAAAAAGAAGAGGGAAGGAGAGGCTGCCAGCCACATCTGTGTCAGTTTCCTTAAGTCACTAAAACAAGATGGATTATTTTTTCCATCTCTTTTGAACAGAATTCAGTGGCCTCAAAAATTACAGGGAAAAATGTGCCTAAGGGCCTATGATTTACAATTATTCTTTTTATACTAATTAGCATAAATGACCATGATAGAAAATTATATGCAAGCCCCAGAAAAGTCAATAGAAGGTATTGATCTACAGCAGCAAGGAAGGAAGGAAAAAAAAAATGCTTACTGTCTTTGCCTTAAGTTTCCTGTCTAATTTGGTAGGGAACCTTTTCGCCTGAAAATAATTCCATGTTTACAAGGCATTTTTCTTATTGCACATGAATTAGCTTTCACAAGCAGATGGACAAATCGAATCTCAGCACATTGCTCCCCAGTCTATCAGGCTATGAGTTTGGACCCAAATCAACTCAGGAGCACTTATATGATAGGGCCACTGCAAAGCCAAAGGGAATGCCCCTTACCATTAAAAACTACTGTGAAATATTGTTGTAATAGGTAAGTGGTGTGATATTTAAAAGAATTTGTGACTTTTCCTCTGCAAAAACAAAGTTTATTTTTTCTCTCCAAAATGCAAAGTTGAAGGTTGTAAGCTGGTAATGAGAAAACAGTTTTGAAACAGTTAGGTTACATTGTGCTACCACTCTTAGAACATTCTTGGACCTTGATCATTAGAACACTTATAGATTCTAGGGAGGAAAACTACTTTAAGATTAACAGATTAAAAAACACTCTGCAAATATTATTTCTTAACTTTTACTTATTTCAAAGATTTTTGTTTCCAGTTGGGCAAAACAATTCAAGCCTGGAAAGCAGGCAGGTGCAATGCACAATATGTATAAATTTCATGGCCATGTAGTCTTGACAAAGGGATGATGAGATACTCAGATTACAGGTTTCTTTAAGTAGGTAAATGATAGAACTTACAACACATGCAGCAAGAAACAATCACATTCCTACAAGCCCTGGCCTTTGGGTTCCTCCAAAGGCAAATATTCAGGGTGACAATTGCCTCTACTACTCTCACATGACTTGCATTTGTTTCATTAAACTCCTGGGCTTCTGTAGGTACAAAGCAAGGTAACTAATGACAACCCAGCACATTTCTGACTGCTTACCTCCCAGCCAGCTGAACCATAAATCACTTTCTGGCATAACATCTTGTTAATAATTACGCCACTCCTAGAGTCAGCCATGACAAACTCCAGAGGTCATCTCCATCAGTTTCTCTTTCACTACTATAGTATCTAACCCTCTAAAGCACTATTTGCACACCTGTGTTCACAGCAGTACTGTTCTTAGAAGTATTATTCACAACAGTCAAAAAGTAGAACAAACCCAACTGTCTATAGAGGAATAAAAAGTAAACAAAATGTGGTATGTAAGTACAGTGGAATATTATTTGGTCTTTACAAAGGGAATTCTGATACATGTGACATTGTGGTTGAACCTTGAGGTCACTGCGCTAAAGAAAAAAAAAAAAGCAAGCCACAGAAATTCAAATGCTATATGGTCCCACTTATATAAAGTACCTAGAGGAGTTAAATTCACAGACATGGGAAGCAGAATGGTCATTTCCAAGGGGAGAAGAGACAGGGAGGTAATGTTTAATAGTTAAAGAGTTTCAGTTTCACAGGATGAAATCTACAGACTAGGTGCACAACAGTGCAAATGGACTTAACATTAAGATGAACTAATATCAGATAAAAATAAAAAAAGGATAAGTACAGAATATGAATAAATTAAAGATGTATATTCATCGCACGTTTCCCAGTCTCACAGACACCCAAAGTACCACCCATCATAATTACCTTCACCTTCCAGCCCTCCCACTCTTAACTTTGTAAATAACTCAGAATATCTCAAATGTGTTAAAGCTATTTGGATTAGGCGGGTTGGTTTTCAGTGTTACAGTATCTTCATTTCAATCTATACAACCCAGATGCATTTGGCTGTGTTTAAGTAACAGGATGTAGGACTCATGGAGAGGTTCTCTCACTTTGATTCTCCACAAACCACCTACATAAGTAAGACCCTGAAGGACTGGAGTCTGAAAACATGGACTTCGTGGCTCATCTGTGTTGTAAAATATGGACTCCAATTTGCTATTAAAGAGGCAGGAGAGTATCAAAAGCCATATTTAGCATGTAGAAGGCTTTTTTAACTCCTTTATCTGGCTACCTCTCCAGAGAATGAAGTCACTGCGTTGTGTTTGGATTGAAGCTAAGTTGGAAAAGTGTGTGTATGTGTGTGTGTGTGTGTGTGTGTGAAACTTAGAGCTATCGTAAAGTGTAATTTTTTAGAGTATCTATTGAACTCCCCTATTCACAATTCTCAATCTTCACAAGATATTTTTAATGCAACACCGTTCTTCCTTCATTGAGCTTAGATTCCACAAACTTTACATGCCACTTTATAAGTTGTTATCTGCATAGCTCTATGTGTTTCTCAATAACATACTTGTGCCAAAAAGTAGATATGGGTATTTATCATTGGTAATTTATGAGCCTGTCAAACAGTGAGAGGAGGGAGAGAAAAACATCAAACTGGGAGAAAAAAAAAAGCTACTGTTGCCCAAGGTCACAGCATGGAAGCTCAATCTTATTTCACACACACAAATCAGATCAATTGAAGATGGAAATGCATTATACATTAGACAAACAGTTTCAAACCTTGATAAAAGCAGACCTTGGAATGTGCATTAACAACAATTTGCATTTAGTAATGTTTTGCATTTGAACATTAAATGTGTTGGGTGGGGAGAAGCAAATAAAAAATATCCAGCTGCTTTCTTAAAATATTGATGGCAGTTCAGTAAAAGTTCAGAGCAGTAATGAAACTCCAGGAGTTATCTGCCCCTAATACAATATCTTTTATCTGATACCTTTCTTTGGCTACCCACCTCCCTCTGTTTCCCAAGTTTCACATGAAGGATTTAAATTTTTTTTTCAAAAATAGTTCATCCTAAAGCAAATGCAATATTCATTCCAGACTTGAATCTGGCGATGATGTATCCTACTGTCATTCTTTTGCTACTGAAAATATGGAACACCAGACTGCCAACCTAGCAATAATGTACCATGCAATACGAGAATCAAAAAACTTGGAAGGCATCTCAAGTAGACTTAAAAGCCACTTGGCGCTATGCATTAAGATTCATAAACATGTTCACGTCACTTTGGCCTAGAAATCTCTATTCTGGGAATTTATCCTAAGGAAATAGTCCAAAAGACAGAAAAAGCTATAAGCATGAATATGCTCCCTGTGGAGTACTTTCAGTCAATAAAGCTTTATTAAGTGTCTATTATGTGCTAGGCACTCTGCCTGCATAAAGTCTGTGCTCAAGACACTCATAATCAGCTGGAAATCCAGATAAGCATACACAAACTACAACATGTTGGAATAAATGCTGACAGAGGACTGCACTGAAGCAAAAGAAACAATGTGGTAGAAAAGAGGGGAAGGGAAAGAGGGTCAGGACGACTTTATAAACTTTGGAGTAATTCAGCTATAATTTATTCGTGACATTTTTAAGAGCATACATTGATGTTCAAATACTCAGCAAATCCAATTCTAAAGGCTTACCCTTCAACACATTTTTAAAAATAAAAAATATTAAGCGAGCATAATTGCCCTTAGTAGCTCTCTAAAGTCCTTCATCCTTCTCTCTCCTCTGCATGTGGGAGTAGAAACAATCAATCACAATTCCTCATCCGGCACATTCTACCACAATCTATTCCCAGTCTTAGTTTTCTAATAGACACCAGGATGTCCCTAATCAAAGTTGCTAAGGAACTCTGAGTTCACTTTGCTCTAAAAACAAAACCAAATAAACACACACACACAAATCCCTTATCGCTGCTTTGAGAACTTTTCCTTTCTAACAGCCCTGAGTTGATATAGGAACTCCTGCTGTAAGATTTCAGAAAGTTCTTTGCTAAATATAGTATTTTTAATTTGTAATGACTCCTTAATGTGCTGATAAAGGAAAAAAGTCCAAGTTTAAGGGTCATGATGGGAAGCTTTTGCAGAAGTACAGATCAGACATACCTGTTATACAGAGTGAGAAACAATCTCAACTAAATCAGGACATGTTGCTATAGCACACTTGTATTTACACTTGAATTACAGAAAATTCTATTCCTGTAGTGTGTATGACATCCAGTTTAAGCCTGGACATGCTACATATCAGGAGGTGGAAGTGGGGAGATGCCTCCTTCAACATGTTCTGTCCTGTGCCTTTGCTCAAGGATTTGGACAGGTTCCAGAACTGAGGTGCAGTTCTAGAGTAGGCCAACCCTAGCTGTCCTTTGGGGAAAAATAAAGCCTAAAGAGAAAGGTTGAACTTGCAATTATCAAAGGGAAAAAGGTAAAATTAACCTTTATTGAAGGCCTACATTTGCTAGGTATTGCCCTACATGAGGAATGGACCAAGTTTTTCTGTAAAAAGGCAGATTATAAATATTCTTGGTTTTGCAAGCCATTCTCCATTGCAACTATCCCATTCTGCCTTTATACCACAAGCACCAGATAAACCCTACGTTGAAACCACTATGGCTACATTCTAATAAAGTTCAAAATACAAAAACAGCTTGACCCTGCAGGACTACCTCTACCCTAGGTGCTTCACAATCTATTGTATTTAGGCACAGCACAGGCTTTCTGGTTATGTTTTCCCACTAAAAGGTGAAAATTCCAAGTGTGGAAGGTCAGGGGACCAGCCAAGATCACATGTCTAGGCTGATGCGGAGTCAACAAAGGCCTGTTCAAACCCAAAGTCTTAAAGTCCTTCTGCTCTGTGAAAAGGGGCTTTTAGGTTGAGACAGATAACAAAGAGAAGTCATCCTGAGTCAAGTCTAAATCTTTCTTGGTTAACATCAACTGCTCTCAGTCCAACTATGGCAAAATATGGAAGATGTCGAAAATGTTGGTAAGTAGGGTTGCAGGTCAAACGCTCCTCTAAAGAGAAACTTTTAGACTATTCACTACAGTACTTGACTTTTTCATACCACAGGGGAGAAGAAGCTAGTACGACAAAGCTAAAATGTAGTCATCTGGCTAGAATTTCAATATTCTCTAAGAGCATTTTGTAAAATAACCCCACTGCTATTCATATACTCAGTAATTCATTTGTTCCACACCCAGACAGTGAACTCCATGAACCATGTTTTTAAAAGGATGTGGCATTCGTTAAGAATTTGGGAGGCAAAGCATAGATCCTAGAAGCAAACAGTTACCCACTGATCTGAATTGCCACTTGCAGGCAAAAAGAAACTGTAACGGAGATACACACAGCTTAGTGCCTAAAACTCAGGGAAGAGGCAATAAATCCAAGTACACTCATAGATGAACCTTAATCTAAGCTCTTGTTCCTTTTTTCCCTCCTTGAGAGATTAAATATTCTATTTTGGAACCTGAAGACAAGGTTCCAAGTCAATGTCTGTTGCTTCCTAGCTTGAAACTTTGGTACCTAAACATTAATGTTTTCATCCTGTAATTGGGGGTGGAGGGTGGACTAGATGGTTTCGATAGTCTCATTTTTCACACATCCCCAACTTTTGAAAACAGTACTAGTCTAAGGAAGACATAGTGATGCATGCCTATAATTCCAGCACTTGAGAGGCTGGAACAGGAGGATCACTGCAAGTTCAAGGCCACCCTGAACTACACAGCAAGACCCTGTCTCAAAACAAAAAAGAAAAAAAAAAGGAAGAAAGAAGAAATAAAGAAAAAGTACTACTCCAGATGCACTCAGATGTCTGTATATACTTTAATCCATGACACAGGTTTTATGGCATTAAAAAAAAAAGTTTCCATGATTAAGACTATTTCTCAAAAAAAAAAGGCATAAAAGCATCATTTCAAAAGTTGCACAGTTTATTTCTGAAAATTAAATCTTGAGTTTCCCCAAAGGACGGAAGGAAAAGAAGATGTGGAGCAGATGGATTCATTGTTCCCCTCTGGAGAAAAAAAAAAAATTTCTGCACCTTGCAAAAAGTATATTAATTGGCCTACCATCTGGCAAGCCTGCTCACATCCATAAGGGATAAAGTTTGGATCCTGAGGTTTAACATTTAAGCCTATGGTAATTGGAATCTGGGTTAGCATTAGTATTTTTAAAGGGTGCATTTTGAGAAAGATCTAAATACAGGTGGGAAAAAACAGGTCCCGAAACAAGTGACTTTCCAGGGTGACACCAGGAGTACCCGAGGTCAGCCCTGGCTGCATGTCAGAGTGGTGGCTACCAACACACCTGCGACAGTCAGGCTATGCATTAGCACGACAGCAGCCTGGCCAGGTAACTTTTGAAGGCCATCAGCTCTCTCATTTTCTCTTGTATACTGCAGATACTTTCTCAGTCTCAATTTTTTTCATCTGTCTGATAAATACAAAAATGGAACCTTCAAAAATTGTTGTAAAGATTCAATGAGACAACACACATCAAATTTCCTTAAGACACATTCTCCTGTCCCTCCTCCTAGGCTGATGCTGGTAGATTTTCAACTGGCCGTTGTATGTTACTATAATTATTTATCTACATTACTTCCTAACCCCATTAGACTGAGCTACTTAGAGGATCGTGCCACCCATTATCTTTGTTTCTCAGATGATCACCATAGCCCCTGTCATGTAAAAGGCACTCAACAAATATTTAGTACACAAATAAAAAATGAGGTGATGTGACAGATCTCCAGACCTTGTGTACACAAGTCAAACACAGCCAAACTGGATTATTACATTATCAAGTTTCAGAGATGATTCAAGCTCATCTGCAAGCTTGTAGAACAGCAAAAGGGTCACAGAGAGATGCATGACTCAGAAATAAGCCCCTTTAAGTATTTTTAACTATAATTAACTTCCCATGTTTCAGAGCTTACTCCTCCAGCTATAGGTTTCCCTGCCTTCTGGCCCAGGCTATAACACTTGACTTTTCTTTAGTGCTTCTAAGGCAGCCAAAGGAAAGAAATGGAAAGAAAAGCAGCCTCAAGATTAGGGGTCACCTTTCCCAAAGCAATCCCTAAGATATCTTAACAAATTCAGTCTATGAGTACAAGGCAAAAACAGAACAAAACGAAGCAAAAGCAAAATCCAAATCACTTTGCCTAACAGGACTTTAACATTGAGTTTAAGATATATACACACCTGGGACTTCCCAACAAACTCCATAAATGCTGGGCCATGAACACCCTCCAACCATGTTAGTTTCTCTATGAAATAGATTTGAAATCAAACCTGTTAAGTGGCAGGAGGAACAGCTACAAGCCACTGCCTGCTGGACACACTTAGAAGAATAGAAGGTTTAAAAGTGAAGTTTGTTTCTTCAGCTCAGACTGGGCACGTCACTTACATGGGAACTAAAGCACTGGCTTAAAACAGGACTACAATCTTCCTGGAACAATAGGTCATGACGAGCTTCCTTAACGCCTAAGTTAGTGTTTAGAGGTGATTTCTGCTAACTGAAAGAAAGGGAAAAGGGCATATATATTTACACTGGCTTGAATACAATACTTCTGAATATCTGCACTGGTGCCAAGAGTCAGAACTTGTTTCCCTCATGGATTTTTAACCTGGGACCCACTCCATGGAATGTTTGTATATCCTAGGAATGGCACCAAAAAGCTGTACCACACTAAATGTGCAAGCCTACTCAAACACCATAATAAACAGTGCAGTATCTGTACCCTTTAACCCCCGTAAAGCTGATACGAGAAGTTAGACTAATCTCAGAAAGAAAAATTCCAAGCGCTGTTGTTTAAAGAACTTCCTGTAAGAGGTTAGCAAGTAACAAGCGATCATCGCATTGTCAAAGAAACATGAAGTTTACCTGCCTAACATGTTGGCAATGGCTACGTTGGTAAAATGCTATCCAAACCACCAAGATCTAAGGAATGAATTGAAGATAGTAGGTCTCTATTCTTAACAAAAAAAATCCACCACTGCATTGATTTCTCAGGTTATGAATCTTTGATTTCTAAGGCTAACTTCCCTTCACTTGACAGGAGAGAAGATACCTGCTAAGAAAGGATGACACATGCACATTATATAGGTTGCAGAGTAAAACTATGCCAACTTTTATTCTTTATAAATTAAAGTCTCTAACATCTAACCCCAGACATCAAATATTAAAACATTCAGGAAATTGTGACTCATAAGCACATAAGCTTCTTTCACAGAATCTATAACAGCAACTAATACCCAAAGCATCTCAGACATATTCCATCTTCCAGCATAGGCCACTATGACCATTTGAGATCAAAGGTGAAACATTCTTCTGCTTAGGGACTTATCATGTATGGAAAAATGCAAATTCACAGTAATTCAGACAGTCCAGGCAGATGCTGTGCCTGTCCATTGTTTTGCTACTAGACTGCCCTTGGGAGGAATTGAGCAAGCTCAGGCTAATTTTACAATGAACCCGTTTTTGCATTAGTAAATTATCTGTGCTTATATGGTTGGGTTCTAGGATGAAAGCTATCAAGTATATAACCTTAGTCCTCACAGAGAAAAACAAAACATATCCAACATAGCTTCAGTATCTAATACTCAGTGTCTGCTCTAGGTAAGCTATTTGGAAATTTCTTTGATTTTTTGGAAACAAAAGTCTTGAGATTAGGAACTCTATCTCAAGTTCCAACATCAACAAGCTGTCCAACTCAGACCTAAGAAATAACATTACATAATAGCTACTTAATGGCTATTGTTTTACGGCAACAAAGGATTCAATTGCCTTATTTCCTAGAGTACTTTATTCAGTTGACAGTTTTTCCCACGACAAACACATTTCTCCCCTCTCCAGTCCTCCACACATCTATAAAGTAAAACATCTAATAATTATAATGTTCAATTTAAAGAATCTCATCATACTACATTTTAAAAGACAAATATAAAACTGGCAAAAATGACTTTTACATAAACTACAGGTTCTGTAATTTCCTTTGGATTTAATAGCCAAGAAATTCAGCAGTAGTGAAGTAATATTCTAATAGTGACTATTAAGGAAGAGACCCAGTCAAGTGTGAGAAATCAACATACTTCGTAGTATGTACAAGTGGACAGAAAAAAGGCAAATAAAGACAGCTTCTACAGCTCTCGTACAGCAAAATGGGGCTGGTGAATGCTTTGCTTTTCTTCCCTCTCTCATCCCATGACCATAAATAAGAGACTTCAACAAGTTCCACAAATGTGATCTCTCAGGTCCTCATTCTCTCCACCCAGAGTAGTTGATCTCAGTCTAATATTTTATTTGCCAAGATACCTGCAGTTTGAACTTTTATGTCTGGTTAGAAACTTACAGGGACATGGGGAAGAGCTAAAACCTTATTCAAGAACTTCAGAATACAAATGGTGCTTGGCCTACCACATGTCAACATGAGCATACTGCCTGTACTTTTGCCTGAAGTTACAGTTACAGAGACCCTAAAGTCTAACAAAATCAGTCACTGATAAATGAAAGAACACACAAAGTCAGTAAAATGTAGAAATACAATAACTGCCTATTCTTCTTACCAACCTACTCACCTTCAGGTGCCGACCACTCAATTCTGGGCTAGGGTCTTTTTTTCCTTTAAGCCAAATCAACGTGGTGGCTTAGTCTGATATCAGAATTACCACTTTCTCTGGTAAGCATGTCTAATATCTATTTGTGTGGCTAAAACTCCTAAAACTGCTTTTTCTATTAATGAGGATTAAGAATTTACATTTCAATATTCCAGAATTCATAACCAAGTTCATGCTAAACGTTCCTAACTTCCAGACTGATAAAAGAAAAAAAAATAGATAAAGTTCCAGAACTATGAGCATTAGTAATCATAGGAACATTCACTAGTCTCTCTAGTTACTACGGTATCCAAAACCCATATGGCATAAGCTAAGGCTCCTATTGACAGAGACTGTTTTTAATAGATGGTTTTATGCACAACCTGAGCCTATTTTCTTCCAGGTAGCCCGGGACCATTTTAATATTTTTGCTCTAGTACCTAACTTTCAAAATGATTACACAATTTCTATGATGTCACTCTCAAATGACTAAGTTACTAGTAGCAAAGGCAGCTCAGATTAAATAGCTCTCTCACTGTAGAGATGGGTGTGTATGGGGAAGGTCGGGTCCAGGGCCTCTGGTCCTAATCTCCCTGAAAGACCAGCTACTTCCTTTTCAACCATTTCCTAACTTATATATAGCTTGAGACTTATACCAAGTTTTCCCCTTTATGGGCCATGTTCATATAGGGACTCAGATGATTTCTTGATCCCAGAATCTGTCAATTAAAAACAGAAAACGGATGGCTTCTATCCTGAACCTTATGATTGCCTCTTTTAAACACATTATTTAGGTTCCTGATAACAGGATGTGTTTATAACTTTCTTTATAAAGAAAAGCAAGCAAAGTCACAGAAGAATAAAAGATTCCGTTATTGTGAATTTATCAATATACTACCCTTCATCCCCATGCCTTGAGAAATTAGAAAGAAAGACAGACACAACCACACAGCCCTCTCATAGCGCTATCCAATTACAGTCCACACCTCCCCGTGGAGAGTATGTTCCACATTCTAATGATTTGTTTTTAATGAACTTCTTTTAAAATCTACTGTTTTGTACTCTCACAGATATCTCTGTCCACCTTAGACTTCTTTTCTCATTCCTTTCCTCCCTTCCTTCCTCTCTCCTTTATTGGTCTTTTCTCAAAATATCTGTGTATTCCAGAGGCAAAACAGTCTGTAAGCTTCCCAGTAAAGGCTAAAAGCACCACCTTGGAAATGTGCATATTCCTGCTTGCATCCTCTGTTACTTGGCAAGCCGTAGCAGGCCACAGGCAGTCAGTGAGAAACTCCTGCTGTGGTGTGAAGCGGCCAGGCTCAGCTCAACTCTGGGGTCGGGGCTTTCTCCAAGGCCCTGTGACCAGATGAGCGATGTTACACAGGAGGGAGGGCTGCCCCTGAGGGGCTGCGGCCCAGCTAGAGCGGACGTCAGCCACTGGGAGCTACGTGGAGATGAGAGGGGGTGGAAGGGCAAGGCCCGCTGCGGTGAGTTGCAGCCTACAGTAGAGAGCATGAAGAAAGGAGGATGAAAGGAAGTAGTTATGAAACAGGCCCGGGCAGGGCAGGCAGGGAGTGGGAGGAAATGGACACAGGCACTCGGGGAGGGGCTGAGCCCACAGGTCAGGTCAGGCAAGGCAAGGTGAGGCAAGGAGAGAAGCTGCAACAAGTAGGCCAGCTTTCAGTCACCTGTGAAATAGTTGCAGGGGAAAGTCGCAGGCACGGGGCCCAGGCCAGAGCCCATAGGTGGTGGTGGTGGTGGGATGCTGGGGCTTTACAGCGAGGGAAACTCAACAGTGAACATCTGAGAAAGGACATACACACTCAAAGGCTGTGGTGAGCCTTGAGCCACTAGAAAGGAGGTGAAAAGAAAACTGGCATTACCAATTTGGGTGATGAAGCAGACAAGAAAGTGAGTAACAGTGAGTAAGGGGATATGATTCAGGGATGAGGGCTGACAGGCCAGCCATGCATGTACAGAGGCTGGGACACCATGATGTGAGGCTGCTGGATTTAGCTACCCACTGGAAGTGGTCACCACCCAAGGTCTCCAGTTTCTCCCTTTACTCCTGTTTCCTGGCCTGTGATACACCCACCACAGCCCATCACTCTGGAGCAACTGTTTGGGCTGAAGTCATGAATGACCTCCCACCTGCCAAGTACAACACAATCTTCCTTTCAACTCTGTGGAGCATGAGCATTGACCATTCACTTCCTGGGCCTTGTGATAACCCTGTCCACAGGCTCCCTTGCTAGTTAAAGAGCTCTCCCCACTCCAGCCGGGTACTTTTCCTGCACCCAACTATACCTCTGCCCAGTCTTCAAAGAAGCCCCTTCAGCTCTCCCAAATAGAGCTAGCTTATTTCTCTGATGGTCCAAATGATGAGCCCAGGCCTATACTTTCTAGGCCGGCCTGCCTTGTGCCCTGCACCTGCACATCCAGCTATCTGCCTGGGCATATTTCATTCTTTCTTTCCTGCCTCAGAGCCTTTGATGTTCCCAGATAGCTACCCTTACTCTTCCCACAGATATCTCTTCCTCATCCATTGGGTCTCCCTTTGGGTCTCTTTAAAGGGCCTTCCCTGACCACATTATCTGGAGCAGTACCCTCTCCCCACCCTCACATAGTTACTCCCTCTTCTCAGTTCTTGCTTAGAGCTTTGGAACACTGCTCACAATCCGCCAATGGACATATTTAGATACCAGTTTAAAGGCGAGGCCCAAACACTTTGGTGTCTTGTGCACTACAGTATCCCTTGCCCAGCCTGGACTGGGTAAAGAAATGACTATCCCAGGATACTCAGCACACAAGAAATATTAGACAAATAAATATTTAACTGTGTTTTGAAGGTAAAAGGGGTAAGCACAAGTGGAGGTTCTTGTGTCTTCCCCACTTGCACTCTTACATGTACAGGTTTTTCTCCACTTCCCTGGTCCCCCAAGTCAGAAACCCTAGGGCCATTGTGGAATCTTTCTTTGTCTTGCAGAGCTAATGGCTCATCCACTGCTATCAATTTTATGTCCTTAATATCTCTCCAAGTTACCATGCTCTTTATTCAGACCTGCAAGATCTTTTAGGTGGGCTGCTGCAAGGACTTACTGTCTCACCCCCACTTCCAGACCTGAACTCCCCAGTGCCACCAGATATCTCTCTCCCCCACAGGATAAAGGACAAACTGCTTGGCTCCCCTCCCCAGCTTCATCACCCTGCATCATCCCTGTGTTGTAATGACAGGGATAATGCTAAGAGCTAAGGTTTATTCAGAGTTTTTATGTGCCAGTCATTGCATTAAGCAACTTACACATGGATACATTTTAATCTTCATAACAATCCTGTAAGTAATTTATTTATCCCTATTCCATCGATGAAGCAACTTAAATCCAAGGAAACTAATTTACCTGATAGCACTGAGTCAAAATGTGGACACAGATGAACTGGCTGCAGATAGGTCCCTTGATCCATTAGGCATGACTGCCTCTTCAAGCTTTCTGCTCCAGCAGTACTGAGCTATGTTCTGGTTCTTTCAGCTTCAGCAATACTAAGCTATGCCTGGCTTCCTTCTGTCCCAGCAATAGCCAGCTGTGTATAGTCTCTTGACCTCTGTGTAGTCATGGCCAACATGCCTTTGTATGCATAATTTCTCCTGCCCCTTGAGAAGGCCCTGTCCTGTCTAGTACATACTAACCTATTTTTTAAAACTTCCTGAACTGATGCCTTTTCTATCTCTCTTAACACTGGCTACTCCTACATCTTATGAATACTTACAAGTATGTCTTGCAAATTCTTCTCCATTGCCCTGCTTATAATACTTGTCTGGGGGAGACAGGCCTATGGCCTTCACCTTGAATCGCAGTGCCCAGGTACACAGTAGGTGTTGAATAAATGTACATTTAACTGAGCTTTGGGTACAAGGGGTGAGCACAGGTTCATTCATATCCAGAATGTCAAGACAGATGACAAGTCTTCTCTATCCTTCTCATACATTCACGAGCAAAACAAATAGAAAAACTCACCAAGCACCACAGAGGTTTCTGAAGGGAAAATACAGTGTGCTTAAAAATTCAATATACTCCAACAACTACAGTAGTTAAAGAGCTCTGAATGTACCTGCTGTTCACGGCAACTGCTGAGTAATGCCAATTCAACAAAAACAAAACAAAATTAAAAACAAAACATTTTATCCCTTGATTCTTAGGAAAATGTATTTCAAAACTTGCTTATGGTGGTCAACTGAGTCACAAACTGATGTGGATAATGGTTTTACTGATTTAGGTGTCACCCTGGTTCAGAGATTAGCACTTAAGCCAAATGAAAACATGATGGATTTCTGAACATTTAAATTGAAAACTCAAACACTTTCTGAGTCTTCCAGACTGCATTTCAGGACAACTAATGCATGCCTCAAAACTTACCAGCATCTTTCAGAAATCCACCGTAGCCTTTATTTCAGCGTGACACAAACATACTGAAGGAAAGGCTTGATCTTATCCCCCAAATGTTTTTAGTCCAGTGGAGGAAAAGGAAAATATGCTATACCCAGAGGCAACACTGTGAATGTAGGCTCACTTTTACTGCTATTAATGGACTTTCAATTAACACAATATCTACTGGTCTGTGACGGTTAAAGTTTCCAAAACATGCAAATTTTACCTCAGTGTAAAACAAAAATTTGAGTTAAAGAGGGTTTATGAAGTCACATCTCTGTCCCTCAAAGCAGCAAGCAAACAACTGTACTGAGGTGGCCTTAAGGAAATTAGAGAAAGGGAATGAAGAGTAAAGGAGTCACAATAAAGAACCATTTCTAGTGGAATATCTGAGCTTTACAGCAAAGCTTCAGACACAGTTTGTGCATCAAGGAACCCAGTGTCTGCTATGGCCAAGACAGAAAAGAATAGACATCATATGCTACATTTGGAACACAGCTCAAAAGACAGAAGGTTTTAGGTCATCAGTCACCTGCAATCCAAAAGATCAAGGCCTGAAAGTAAATCTGGAGGCTCTCTCTCCAAGAACTCAGCAAGTTTGGGACCAGCCAGGCCTCTGAGCAGGAAGATAAACCTTAAAAACTTTCCTGGGAGAGGACAAACTAACAAACCAGTGTCGTGCTGGATTGACAGGCAGGCAGGGCTTGCTTGGGACTGATTGCTACAATTGTGGTTTAAAGCAGGAATCCAAGACCATTCATAATCTCTTTTATTTAAACAGTACAAACCTCCTATCCTTATGAGATGCATACTACATATTCATAGGATCAAGGCTGAATTTTACTCTTGGATCAAAGATGCTGATATTAAAGAACAGGATAGGATGAAGCCCCCTGGCTTACAATGTGAATCAGAACCATTAGGAGGGATGAAATACTGAATACAAACTGTCAGACAAGTCAGCAAGCACAGAAGGTAGGCTTGTGCAGAAGAGCGGTTCAGAGGGATAAGGTCATCTGACAGACAAGGTGTCCACGCCTGGACACCGAGGACACCCTCTTTGAGACTGGCAAAGGAAACAGGATAACTTAGTGAGATCTTTAAGGAGGTTGACCAGCCAGACAAAGACTGCAGTGAGTTAGAGACAGGATTGTGAGCAGTTAAGGGATATCCCAGAAAGGCAAGAGTCACATGTAAGCATATGCTTCATGTCCTCATGAAAGGAACGAGCCAGAACTGACCACTGTATAATAACAATGCACAGCCACACGCATTACCCTGGAGAGAGCATCTGCCCTTCCTCTTTCCCAATCACATTTCAGGTTAAGCATCCCTAATCCAAAAATTCAAAATGTACACTCAAAAAGTTTCAAATTATTTTAGATTAGGAATGCTCGACTAATAAAGTCTATGTGTTTATTCCAAATTGAGAAAACCTCTGAAATCAGGGATACTTCTTGTCCCAAGCCTTTTGAGAAAAGATACTTGGGCTATAAATATAAAACAGGGCTGGTTCCTTTGCAGTAGTCAGAGATTGGATGGATGTAGAGATGATTATCAGCAAACTCGTTTCTAAACTCCAAGAATTCTGGGAATGCCCAGTAACAGGCTGTAACAACCACTACTCCTAGGCAGGAAGTAAGAAAATACATCTCCCTATGTATTTTGATGAACCGAAGACACAGGTCCAAGACTTGGGGATCAGAAATGGCCTTCCCATGTACTCCCATTTTGCTGGGAAGAACACAGGCATGTTTAGGATCCAGGTTCTCCACCACAGTAATTTTCTGAATAAGAGTGTTCAGGACAGACAGATATTGCCCTGAAGGCAGGGTTGGACCAGCCTGAGAATTCCTTTTGCTAGGACTCTCACAACAGCACTATCCACAAGTGAGGAGGGGGAAGAAAGACTCCAACTGCTTTTCAGGATCAGACTCAGGAGTATGACACCAGGGCAGTCTTAATTCCCTAAGAACTAGCTCCAGTTAGGAGTAGAAGCCACACAGGGAGCCAGGACTGTGCCACTTGGAAATAGAAAAAGCTCTTGCCAAACTCAACAGTTGAGAAGTTATAGGATTTACCACCATGAGAAGCAATAGCCTGTTCATACCTCTCTCTCCAGCTGTATTGTTTTGGAGACAAGGTACACAGATGACACAGCTTGAACAAAATGACCAACATAAAAAAAAAAACAAAAAAACAAAAACCAACATTAAAAGAGTTTCTTAACGTACTATATCCCAGAACAAGAAAAGCACAGTATCTAAAAAGTACAACTTCAGAACACAATGTGGTTTAAAGGTATCAATACTGCTTAAGTCGCATTAAAAGTATAGTTTAAAAACCTGTCAGATTTCACACACACACATAGACACACACATGCACAAAAGCATGTGATTTGTGAGGGTGAATAAACAGCATCTCTGAGAGAATTCTGAAATGTAAGATAGACCATAGGAAACTTCAAAAAGACAACTAAGTTTTTCAAAGTATTCCATATTAGCATTTACACTAAGAATAGTTACAGGTATAAACAAGCGGAAAGAACCATTTTCTTGTGTTCTTCGAACAGTGGAGCACAGAGATTATAAAGTTCCAAATCTGATAGCCTATATCCTGTTTATGTGACTGCGGCATTGCAGGCATGTTCATGTGCACGTGCAAGGCGAGTTTCAATGAAACACCAGGAATCAGGACTTAACAGGTCTCACAAGATTCTCCCCACTAAAGCCACAGTCATGCGCTCTACTGTGCTGGACAGAATGTGGTGGAAAAATGCCTCCTTTAAAACCATATTCTCTCACTCCAAGTGGCAGCAAACGAACTCCAAACTGCCTTTCATTTACAGCATGAGCTTCATTTTGCCTTTTAAATTTTTCCACCACCTAGTCTGTCAAACATGTTGACAAAGTGAAAAGGCCAGTCTCGTATTAGTAATAAATGCCAGCAAAGCTGGAAAAAATCAAAATGGCAAAGTTATGCAGATCTGCCTCGGTAGGTAGCCAAGGTGAAACAGTCTTAACTTGGGCTCTCTGTGCATCCTACACCTACCTGTATCTTATAAAGGTTACCTGCATACTAGAGGGGAACACCTGAAAAGCTCTTCAAAGAGTACCAGAAGGCCCCATGCATGGGTCAGTGCAACGGAGAAACATGAGCAGACCAAATGGCCAGACTGAAACAAAGTAAATCCCCAACTCCTTTCGCACTGCCCTCTACTCCAAAGGAACCCTCCGAGCAAGCACTTCAGAAGGGGAACTCTGCGCAGCGCACTCCTCAGGATGACCCGGAAGCCACAGGCCTCGGAACACCTGAAACGGTGGCCCCCTGCCGAGCCATGAACTTTCCAAACTGTCACACAGTAAACAAAACCCTGGTTGTCAAGGCCTCCTGGAAGCAAAAGCATTCCCTCCCCGGGCGGGCGAGGGATCCCGCGTTTTTACCTTTGTGTTCGCCGGAGCCTGTTCCCACTCCTCAAATGAGGCAAAGTAAAGTTTGAGAGCACAGTCCAAAAATTGGGGTCAGACATATCCATTTCTTGTTCTCTTCAATTCACTGCGGGTTCAAGGCCATGAGACCAAAATGGGGAAAGGAAATATCAGAAGTAAAAGTATAAATAAAAATTTTTAAAAAGCCAGGAAAAAAAATCCTGAGTATCAACTCCTTCCCAAGAAAACGTGATGCGAACTAGCTCGGAAGACCAACTTGGAGCATGTCTGAGAATCACCCGTCCTGTCCCAGCCTTTCATTAATACACAGCCATCTCTCAAAGGCTCAGGAAACTTATTTCCTCTCGGGTTTGCCCTCTCCTAGAGAGCTTCGGCCAGCTAGAAACAGTAATTACGAGAGTTTAGCCGTGCATTCTGCTCAAAACGCTGTCGGTGTGTGATTCAGTCCAAGGTACTTTGTCATCTGTTTGGCAGATACCACTTGCAGCTCGGGGCGGGGGGAGCACGACTATTTTAAGTCTGGTTCCTGCGGGCGGTTGCTTATCAGCGAAATCACTCACATCCGAACATGCCCAGTGCAGAGCTGCTTGTTGATATCTACATACAAGGAAAAGAATTTGAGTTGAAAAAGATCCCCTTGCCCTTCCCCCTCCTGGAGAAATGAAATTGAAAACTTAACAGCACTTTTAAAAAACTGGCCTATGGGAGGACTTGAACCTGACACCTCCGTGGTGCGCCTTCCCGGGGTCCAGCAGGCAGGACCCTCTCTACCGGATGCTTCTCCAGCACCAGAGCGGGCTCTCGGGAAAGGGAGCAGGGCCCGGTGTGCAGCTCAGAGCAGGCGCGGGACACCAAGCATCCTCCTCCGCTGTCGCTCCCCCATCCCAGAGCCTGAAATGGATCCGTCCCCCTAAATAAATAAATAAATCCTGCTGCTGCACCGGAACACGCTGGAGTGTGTGCAGTGCACACCTGAAGGCAGACCAGTGATTCACCGCAGGGCAGATCCCCTTCCAACGCTCCCAGGGAAGTCCCTCATGACTCGCGGCAGTGACGCCGTGTGTGACACAGGAAAAGCAAGGAAGCACGAAGCCACCCTCCCTGAGAACCTCAGTTAAACTAAATTTATGAGTTTACATCCATTTGATGGATTGCTGTGTGCATACCTATTTGGCTTCACGGATGGTTACTAGAGATTTAGGTAATGGTCAATCACTCTATCTAAATATAGAACCTGACACTGATTTAACAAATGCTAGAACTATTTTTCCCTCTAAGGATGATGGTGCTTGAAAGGAAGGCGTGGAGAGCCGGGATGAATTAGTCACTGTTACTCATTTTGAAGAAAGCTATGGTGTTTAACTCCCCCCACCATAAGTACAGGTATAAAAGAAAAAAATTAGAAGTTACTGTTTTAAAATCTGATATAATATGACTCAAGTAATAAATGCTTAGAAATTAAGCAAAAAATAAACAAAACTTAAAAATTGACTTAGTTCATCCAGTAAATAAGAAAAACAACTCACAAAAGTAGGAAGATAAAGAGAAACAGGGAGACTATTGGTTGACAAAGGAAAAGGGGTAAAGAGAAGTCCTCTGTGGGGTCTTCCAATTCTTATTGCCCACAGAAACATTTTGACACCAAGGACTGTAAGAGTTTCATAATTCTTGTCCACAGGGCTTTCTTAGGAGTATCTCCACACGCTCTTAACCTCTCCAGATCCCTGATCTTAGCCTCTCCAGATCCCTTTGTGTACCACAAGGGTACACAAAGTACAGTATTTTCTCAATCCGATATTGGAGAAACTGAGGCTCAGGAACATTCAGAGACAAGACACACTTTCCCAGCTAATGAGAGCTTTGGGGCAGTGTTTTTTCCCTATAGTAAGTCATCCCTTGTTTAAAAAAAAAAACAAAAACAATGCTCCCGGTGGTATAAACGCAGTCAGCCTTCCTCTGTACCCACAGGTTCTCCATGCATGGATTCAGCCAAACTCGGCCTGGAAATATTTGAAAATGAAATTGTGTCAATACAGAACATACACAGTCCTCATTACCTAAACAAGATAGCTTATCAACTATTTACAAGGCACTTACATGTGATACTCTTAAGTAATCTAGAGATGATTTAAAGTATACAGGAGGACGTGCATAGGTTATATGCAAATATTACACCATTTTACATGAAAGACTTCAGCATCTGAGCACTTTTGTATTCTCAGGTGTTCCTAAAACCAATTACCAGAGACACCTGGGGACTATGAAAAGTGATTTTTTTCAGAGACTAACACAAAGGTAGTCCCTCTGCTCTAGAGCAGAGCTTTTCAATTCTGACATTTTAGCCTGAGTAATTCTTTGTTTGGGGAGTTTTCTTGTCCTCTGGATGATGTTTAGCAACTTTCCTGATTGCTACCCACTGTATGCAAGTGTGGTGACAATCAAAATATCCACAGACACTGTCAAACATCACTTGGGGGGCAAAATCAGCCCTGGCTGGTAACCACTCCCTGGATAAAGGATAGGTGCAATACTGGGTTTGAATTCTGGATCCAGTACGTACTGTGTGTGAGCTTAGGCAAGTCACTTAATCTCTACCCATTTTCCCCAAGTGCAATATGGGGTACACATGGGGGCTAAATCTTAAGAGGCTGACATAATAAGTGGAAATAAAACAATACACACAAACACCTCAATCCCATGTCTAGCATACACTGCATACGAATGTTGGTGATACAGAGAAGATAAAAGATTCTACCCCACAGACATGAGCCTGCAGCAGTTTACCTCACAATGCACTCTGGACTCTCTCAGGCCTTGAACTTGACTCAACCCACGTGCTGATCACACTGTATTGTAATTGTTTACTGCTGACTTCCATATTAGTCTGTGAGTTCCTCAAGGCTAAAGCCACGTTTTATTGATCTCTGTTTTCCAGCACCTGACAGCCTGTGGTTTATACAGGCATTTAAAAAATGCTTCTTGAATGGACACTTCAAATGCTCAGGTATCTACTAGTTCTCTTAAGATGCACTGAAATGATCAGCATTAACAGATAAACTGTTTTTCAAAGAACTCCAAATTTTTAGCAATCCCAGGAGGGTGTTAGTAAATTCTAAGGACTTTCACTTATTGATTCATTTCAATCTGTATTTATAACTGGAAGGATACCAGTGCTAACAGACCTTAGATCTTAACATGGCTCTAATAAATGTGGCCAAATTCAAATCCTACCTCCGTCTTCCACACACAAATCCAAGAAAGAACTTTCTGTGCTTGTTTTGGTTCTTTTTTGGGGTGGGGTGTGCTGGGAATTCAACCCAGGGACTCAGATGCCAGGCTACTGCTCTACCACTGAGCTTTTCCCTGAGCTGTGTGTGCTCACTTTTAGATTAAGAGGGCTAATTACATATTATAGGCTGTCCAGAGAAAAGCAATCAAGATGGTAGAAGAGGGCTTAAAACAGTGCTATACAAACTATGAGTTGAAGGCTCTGTCTTCTGTTGAAAGCACAGAAGAGCAAATGTAGTAGATGAGTAATAGCTGTTTGTTAATATTAAAATAATTATGTGAAAGAGGGTTTTGATCCAAAGGTGAAAAGTCTCCA
>RJWT010006425.1:16203-29256 GCA_004365215.1 Cuniculus paca | reverse complement strand
ATTTTGTTTTACTCTTTTTCCATAAAATAAAAAAAAGAATCTAACAAATATACTGTGGTCTGCCAGTGTATTTTTCACATCCCCACTTCTCAAAAAAAGAACAGAGTTTAAAGGTGCTATACCAAGCCTGGCAATATGAAATGCTATTTTTCAATATCACATCCCACATAGCAGGCAAGTTGGATTCCAAGTTAGTCAGCTAAAAGATCGAGAGGACACTTCAAATCTTTAAATCTACTACAAATGTACACGTTTATCAGGCATCTTCTGAATGGAGCTTAAATCATAGTATGAATAAGCTTTTACCTTTACTGGGCTGTGTTGTGTAGTACAAAGAAAGATAGATCTGCAGCTAAAATAATTAGGTTTGAATCTTTATCCATTGACTTATGTGGCCTAAATCAAGTACCTTAACTTCTCTGAGTCCTCATTTCCCATCTATTTTTTTTTCATTGTTAAATGAAATTTCAAGAGCACTTGAAAAATTTGGAAGCTCCATATAACAAGTAATTACTGTTCTTATTATCAGGCATTTAAAGTGAAGGATTCTTGGTTTGGGGTGTAGTTATTTATTGTGTACTTACTTCGAGACAAATGGTTTGTTCAATTTGAGACTAGAGACTAGAATCGTATAGGTAATTTTAGACCGTGTCTCTTCCAAGATCGGTCCACATGGCACGAAACGGGATGGAGCACAGCATTTGTACATGGAACTCTCTAGATGCTCAAACTCAAATGAAGCTAGACAATCTCACTGTCGATTAACAAGCTAAACCTGTTTCTTGAGCATTGCGTCAAATTTCTCATTGGTTTAGCAAACCCAGTCCTTGGTTTAATAATTGTCTCCTTGGTTTATTCATTACTGAAAAGCTTGGCCATTGTCTTAGTCGCCTCTCCATTGCTGAGACAAAAACCTAACACATATAATATAGGGAAAGGCTGGTTTTGGTCCATGGCTCCAAGGAAGAAATATCATGGTAGAAGGGCATGGCAGAGGAAAGCTGCTCACCTCATAGCAGCCAGGAAGAAAAGAGAACCAGAGGGCCAGACAGAAGAAGGGCCTGGTGCAGGCTGTACCCCGCTAAGTCACTTCACTGCCCTGCAGCCATCTGATTCCTCCAAATAGGTCTGCCTCCTCACAGCCCATTCCACTGAGTCAACTCATTGATGAAGTTAGTGCCTGATGATCCCCTCACCTCTCCGAGCCCCAACTCTGAATCTTGATGCACTGGAAGTCAGGCCCTCAATGCACAAGTCTCTGGGGGACCCTTCACACTTAAACCACAACAGCTATCATCTTCCAACTGAATAGTTATAACAAAAATATACTGAAGGTCAAAACTGATAAAAATTAACTTCTCAGAACAAGAGAAATATCTAAAGATATTCTCTCCTCTCCTTGCTGTTCCTATATTATGCAGTAATCAATTTTTTTAATTGGGCTGGGGATGTAGCTCAGTGGTAGAGCACTTGCCTCACAGGTATAAACTCCAGTTTGGTTGCCAGGATCAGGAATAGAAAAACTGTCTTTGATCATATGCCATCAGCAAACCTACCCAGCAGCAAACATGCTATTGCAGGTTTCAAAAAATAGAAAGGAAAATTAAAAACTTGTTACTAGCTAGACTGTCTTAATCAAAACAGGAAATATTTTGATATCCTAGAAAATACTATGGTCCTTTTCACAGCAGGACAAAACACAGAGATACAATTACACACATATGAAATCATTGGTAGAAGCTCAATGGGGCTTCTCTAAATGATTGAAATCACAAAAGATATTCGTACCTCGAGCCCAGCGTAATATGAAAGTATTGTTCTAAATTCCAAGACCAAAGAACACCACATGTAAACTAATTGACATTTTATACAAAAGTATAAAGAGATTACAACTTCTTAGACAAAAACTAAACTGTGTGCCTCCTAATGCCTAATCTGAACATATATTAAGAATTTATTAAATGGTCGTTACATGAGTAAAAGGTAACATAGGCAAGATTTCAGATGTTACAATTTATGCATTGGAACTAGTCATCTGGAACAAAATGGACTGATTAATCCATGATAGTGACATACATCCTACACAATTAGTACTGTTTGTTAAGTTATTAGAAAAGGTTATCATTTCCCAGAACTAAATTGGACATTTTCCACATTTCATAAAAACCACTACAATACCATAGAACCTTAAAATTAATAAAATACTGTTTTTCCAAACACTTTGTCAAGACTCTTTTAGGCATTAACTAGTTTAAACATTTTTTAGACCTATGAGAAAGGTATTATCCCAATTTTATAGAAGATAAAAATGTCACCCAGTTGAGAGATATTGAAACCAGAATTCAAATCCAAACTGGTTTAACTACAAAGTTAGTACTCCTCATCATTGCACCGTAACTACATCCTCCCTCCATCTTGAGCCCATGCCTCTGCATACCAATTATTAAAATTCACAACAGAAAAACTTGTGCATGAGGGTGAGTGCTTCCAAAGTCCAAGCCTCCAGGCTTCAAAGGCTGGCAGGAAGCCCAGAGGAAAAATCTGTGGTTAAATCTGGCACCATGAGGCAAAGCCTGAACCACATGGTAAGGCAGCAAGTCAGAAAATGTTGATCCAATAACCTGGCTGTCTGCAGCAGCTAATCCTCCAGCAGGGTTAGTTGACTGCAACTCTGATGGGAGGCAGCTGTGCAGGGTTGCTTTTGGGTAGCCCAATTTTGATTATTTCCTTTACATGAAGGGACAGTTACTGCCCCCATGCTCTAAGGTAGGCTGCTTCCAGGTCAACTTGCTGGGGCCACATGACAAAGGGAGCAAGCTAAGCAAACTGAACACTGGCCTATGAGCTGGAGTTTGCTGCCTACAGGAAATTCTATCCACCTGATTTCTAAGATGTATGTGCTAACACACAGCCCGCCTACCCTGACTGCTTCACTCAGCTGTGTGTGGGGCAGGACAGCATGGCCACCAATGGGAAAACAACTCTCACAGGTAGAATGTCCATCATCGCTAATCAGAAGGAATAGCTCAGAACTTTTATTTCACGCTTTGGTCCTGTCCAACTGATTGCTTAGAACTTCTTAACTAAACCCCAAAAGGTGTCTTTTTAAAAAGTTAATGTTTTCATCCACAGAGACCTGAAAATGACCTTTAATCTCTACAAATAGAATGCTATTTTTTTTCTTCAAGTGAAAAGAAAAGAAGAGCAAAAGTAAGAAGAAAAATTTCAAATTGCCACTGTTTCAAGTAGTAAAAATCTCCACTGACACCAAAGCAGCCATTAATGAAGAAAATATGCTGGGTTTTAAGTCATGTCAGTGTGTGGTATTACATAATTAGAGATGGACTACAAATACATATCTTTTACTCTCTTGAGCAAGGCAAAAGTTGTTGACTCATGCTTTCTCTGAGCTCCATAAATTATCTTTATTTCCTTAAAGTGAATGAAAAGCAGTTCATATATACACAAATGTTTTATATGGCTACTAGAATGCAGCATGTACTTCAAAATGTTAAATTGTGGCATGTAACACAATAACACAATAATTCCAAATTGAGAAACTTGAGATTATAAACATGATTTAAAAAATCATAATTTTCTTAGACAAGATAAACTACTTATCTTTATATTGGAAAACTTTTAAAAGTACTTACACTGGGAATGGTGAAGCATATCGGTAATCTCAGCACTCTGGGAGGTGGAGGCAGGGGATCACATGTTTGAGCCCAGCCTGAGCAATTTATGATACAGCAAGGCCTTGTCTCCACCTAAAAAAGGCTGGAGATGTAGTTCAGTGCAAAAGCCTGGGGTTCAATCACCAGCAACAAGGAAGGAAGGAAGGAAAGAAGGAAGGAATGGGAAGGGAGGGAAAGGGAAGAGGAAGGGAAGGAAGGGAGAAAAAGAAAGAGACAGAGAGGGAGGGAGGGAAAGAGAAAGAAAAAAGAGATGAAAAGAAGGAAAGAATAACATACTTATTTTGATTTTTTAATTGTCTATAAAAATTTGCTATAAAATGTTTCTCATTTATCTAACTACTCTTACATAAAAGGCATATAATTAAACTTTTAACTTTCTTTGTCCAATCATTATATTAATCTTCCCAATAGAAATACTATAAATTGCAATACCTTCTTCTCTCTTTGTATCTTAAATCACAAAATAATTTATCTTTGATATTTGAGTAATTCTGTGCCTATTATTTCCTTCTGTCATTAATCAGGTTAATTAATAAAGTACCCACAAATGTTTCTCCTATTAGTACTAAAGAAAAAAAAAGAGCTAAGGAGAATGAGGGAAATCTGGAATGAACAATATAGAGAAGAATTGGGATGCATGAAACAGATTCAAAGAGATAGCCAGGAAATTAAAAACTCAATTGAAAACTGGCAAAACTGCTGAAAGAAACTGACAATAGACTCTCAGACCTTGAAGACAGTATTGCAGCTAGTGATTGAGAAAAGAAAGATCTCTTAAAAATAACAAGGAACCAGGAAATAACAATTCAATGGCTGCAAGATGACACAAAGAAAAATAATTTAACACTGATAGGTGTCAGTGAAAAAAGTAGGGGTCAACACAAATAACACAAAAAGACTATTTCCAGAAGTAATAGCAGAAAACTTCCCAAGCATGGGAAAAGGACCGGACATGCAGATAAGTGAGGCATGTAGAACTCCACCTAGCCATAACCAAAATAAATCTACAACCAGATATATAATAATCAAAAGCCCAGAAATTCAGTACATGGACAAAATATTAAAAGCTGTTAGAGAAAAGAAACAGATCACCTATAAAAGAAAACCAGTCAGAATCAAGACAGACTTCACAACACAAATGATCAAGTCAAGAAGAGCTTGGAGTTAAGTATTTCGAGTCCTGTAAGAAAATAATTTCCAACCCAGAATGCTATACCCTGCAAAACTTTCTTTCAAAATTAATGGAGAAACAAGATACTTCCATGACAAAGAACAACTGAAGGAATTCATGATCACAAAACCAACTCTACAAAGAATACTGAAGGACATTCTAGAGAGAGAGAAAAATGATCATGGCTCCAGGGACAGTGGCAGAGGGGGACCATCAAGTGAGGCAGGCAACTGAACAGAGGGGTAACATAGGGAACCAACAGCAGGAAAATAGCAACACAGAGATGAGCCAGTGAATGTTGGCTGTAACCATTAATGTAGATGGCTTCAATTCACCAATAAAAAGAAACACAGGTGGAGTGGATATAGAAACAAGATCCATCAATATGCAATATACAAGAAATATTTAACTAGGAAGGAAATTCATAGACTGAAAGTCAAAGGAGAGAAAACAATGCTTCATGTGACAGGGAGCCAGAACAAAACAGGAGTATCTTGCCCATCAACCACAGAATGGATAGGAAAGATACGGCATTTTCATACAGTGGAAAGCTACCCAGCTATAAAGAAGGATAATCATGAGACTCTTGTAGATAAATGGGTGCAGCTTGAGACCATGCTCATGGATGAAATGGTTCAAACTCACATGGGCAAACATCATATTGTCTCCTTAGTATAAAAAACTGAAGGAATTATTGGGATCCAAAATGTACAATAGGTACTGTGATAGTGAAAGGGAAGGAAACATCTAAAAAGGGAAGGTGGTAGCCATGATTAATTTCCTATTATCTTGTTTTGAAACCCTGTATCATTTTCATTGCTCTGTTTTGTTTGGTTTTATTCTGTTTTGTTTTGATTTTATTATGTCTGATGGTATAGGCAGCTACTCTGAAGATAACAATGATAGCCACTGTTGATTTCCTATTATCTTGTTTTTAAGTCCTGTATAGTGTTCACTATTTTGTTTTGATTGGCTCTATTGTTTTATTTTGTTTGGTTTTATTCTCTTTAAATTAAAAAAATTAAAAAACAAAATATACAATAGGTATTGTAAAAGTGATAGAGAAGGAATCGTCTAAAAAGGGAAGATGGTATCCATTGTTAATTTCCTATTACCTTGTTTTGAACTCTTGTATTGTTTTCACCATTTTGTTTGGCTTGGCTTTATTCTACCTTTTTTTGATTTTATTATATCTGATGGTATAGGCAGCTACTTTGAAGAAGGCAAGAGGCATTATGGTAGCTATTGTTGATTTCCTATTGTCTTGTTTTGAAGTCCTATATCACTTTCATTGTAGTGTTCTGATTTTCTTTGTTCTGTTTTGTTTGGTTTGGTTTTATTCTATTTAAAATTAAAAAATAACAAAAAAAGACAAATTAAAAACAAAAACCCATTATACCAAAACTTACAGGATGCATGTAAAGCAGTAATTAGAAGGTTTAGAATTACAAACATCTGTAAACAAGTAAAATAAAAGCCATAAACTATAAACAGTGATACAAATGAAATGAAGACTGGAAAAACAATAAGAAAATTTACAAAACCAGGAGTTGATCCTTTGAAGGACCAACAATATTAATAAGTTTTTAGCTAGATTGACCAAAGCAAAAAGGAAACAATAAAATTAGGAATGTAGAAGGGAACAATACTACCAACTTTACATAAATAATAGGGATTAAAGTAGAATACTAGGAAAAAACATATACCAAAAAACTAAATAATCTACATAAAATAGAAAAAAAACCTAGAAAGGCAAACTACTAAAACTGACTTAGGAAGAAATGGAAACTCTGAACAAACCTATAGTAAGTAATAAGAGTGAATTCATAATTTTAAACTTTCCCACAAAATATGATCCAGGTTCATCTGGCTTTTGACAAATTCTACTAAACATTTCCAAAATACTTAGGGCTGACCCTTTAAAAATTGTTTTTAAAAAATGGAAACAGAGGGAACACTTTCCAAGTCATTTTATAAGGTCAGTGTTACACGAATAATACCAAAACTAAGAACATCATAAGAAAGCTAAATTGGAGCAAGATGCAGGCTGAGTAAGATGATTGCCTACTCACTGACAAACCAATTTAAGCAGCTCTTAAGGCCCCAAGATATCCTCACAAGAGTTAAGAAAGCCAAGTGAGAGACACAATGCATGTTTAGTACAATGACAAGAAAAGATGTCATGAGGGCAGGAAGAAAAGTATTATCTAAATCATCCTTCCCCAAAATTCAAGTATTCATTGTAGACAGAAATGTCTTTTCATTGGAGGAGCATTAACTCCAGGCATTAGACTTGAAAACCAGTACCAGGACCACCCCAGAGAAACCCAGTGCCAAACAAAGCTGCACATTTCTGCCCTCCAAGCCAACATTCACAAACAAAGCCACTGGACCCTTCTTTGCCACATGGCAAAGGGACTTCCTTTCCTACATTTTCCCCAGCCACAGGCAGTAGGACAAGGTACAAAACTGCTCCAACTTGGGGAGGAACACAGAAAAGTGAACGCAGAACTATGTCTTGGAATTCACAGTCTGGTGAAACCTAATGCTTAGCTGTTCCTGACAGTCCCAGTCCTCAAGCCGGTACTCAGAGACGGAGCTTCAAGGCTTTTCCTCGTGCCCAGTGGAAACTGGAGTCCCACATTCATATTCATTCATTCATTTGTTCGCTTCGGTTCCAGTTGGCACCATCTATGGCTGGTTGCTGCAGTCTCAGTCCATGAGTCCACTCCAGCAGCAGGTAGCTCACAACAACATGAGCCTTGGTCCTTCCCCAGTGCCATGCTGATCTCAATGGACTATGGGCTTTGTGTGTGACCCAGTTATGGCTTTAGTGACCACAGACTTGCTGCCCACCCCATTCCTCCTCTAACATTAGACAGCACAACATGCACAGAGTAACCATCTGCTAAGGGTAAGAAAAGGGAAGTAGGTATCAAGTCAGTGCATAGCACACAGGATGGTCTCTTCATGGCAAGGTCCAGAGCTGGGCAAAATTCTGTAGTGTTCAAATATGGGCTGATGACAGTAGATGACTCATCAGGGGCTATGCTGGTCCCAGATGGAGGCTTGCGGGATGGACTATTCTTTTTAGGCACTCCTATGGTTCATTCTGAACTATATGCCAACCGGAGATTTGGGGGAAAACTCAGTTCAGAGTGCCCTCTAATGTTGAAACAGTAACAACACAACCATAGCCAATGTGCTACACCCCTGAATTTATGGTATTATTTAGTGAGGAAATAATGGAAGTATCCACAGGCTAAGGAAGAAATGAGCAGACTCCTTAGAATTTCTGGAGGACCTGAACAAACAAAGCCAGATTACAAATACTGAAATTAATATCCAACCCTTCAATATGCAGGTGATGTCAAATGCTAACAAGTACACAAGCTTTCAGGGAATTACGACCTCACATAAGGGAACACAGCCACCAAAAACAGATCATATGGCAGTGATATCTGTAAACTCTCAGATGGAGAATTCAAACTAGCTGTTTTAAAAGAAATTCAGGGAGCATCGAGAAAATACAGAGAAACAACTAAAAACTCTAGTAGATAAACATAACCAAGGGACAAAAGTAATTTTTAAAAATCAAATACAGATCCATATGCTGAAAAGTATGCAAAAAATTTAAAACATGATATAGAGTATCAATAGCAAAGAGACTGAACAGAGGAAAGAATTAGTGAGTTTACAGAAAAGCTATTTGAAAATACATGGTAAGGTGAAGAAAAAGAAAAAGTTTGTGGACGTTTGGGACAGAGTTAAAATATCAAATATTCAGATGATTACAGTATAAAAGAGACTTGAGAATGAAAAAAACATAGAAAGCTCATCAAAAAAAAAAAACCTTCAAATCTAGAGAAAGATGAGAATATTTGGATACAGAAGGTCAAAGGTCACCATTCAAATGTGACTTAACCACATCTACTCCAAGATATAAAGTCAAGCTTTTAAAGGTTAAAGATAAAAAGAGGGTTCTCAATCTGGCAAGAGAAAGAAATAACAGAGAAGGGTGACCTAATTTGCCTGATAGTAGACTTCTCAGCAAAATCTTGCAGGTTTGGAGTGAGATGAAATTTTCACAGTGCTAAAAGGGGAAAATAGTCAACCAAGAACACTGTACTCAACAAGGATAGCCTATAAATATAAAGAGAAATAAAGATAATCCTTGTTATGGTTTGAATCAAAAATTCCCTTAAAAGGGTCATGTGTTCACAAGTGGAGTTTTGGGAAGGTGATTGGATCATGAAGGTACTAATCTCATTAATGAATTCATCCATTGATGAGCTCAGAGTCAAAGGGACTCTTAGGAAGAGGGGCCCTGTTGGAGAAAGGAAATCACTAATGTGTATCTCTGAATGTTGTATCTTATCCACAGCCTAAAATGAGCTGCTTTCCTGCCCCAAATCCTTTGACTGTGATGTTTTCTGCTTTGCTACGTAACTAAAAGTAATGGAGTCAGCGAACCACACACTGAAGCCTCCAAAACTGTAAGCCAAAGTCAATCTCTTCTCCTTTAAATTGTTTACATCAGGTTTTTTTTCAGCAATGAAAAACTAACATAATCTCAGACCAAAAAAAGAAAAAAGTTTACAGAATTTCATACCTAAGATTCATTTTACAAGAAATTATAAAAGAAGTTCTTTCTAAAGAACTGAAAACAGACACTAATGAAAGAGTGTCAGAAAATACTAAACTCACTGACAAGAGTAACTATACAAATTCAGAAAATCAAATGTAAATATGACACTTAGGCCACTCATATTGTTAGTACGAAAACTAAACAACATATCAATTAAAATTAATAGCTAAATTATTATAGGATAGGGGATAGAGAAACATGCAAAATAGCACATCAAAAACTCAAAATGTGAGGAGGAAGGGAGTGCAATGTAGAGGAATTTTTAGTTTTTAATCTTTTTATTTGTTTCTTTTCCTAAGTTGTCATCAATGCTAAATTGCTACCATTTCAAGAAAGTTTGTTATAATTGGAATATATTTTTTTCATAGCCTCAAAGTAACCACAAAGTAAAATCTATAATAGACACACTAAAAGAATAAGGAAAAATAAAAATAACTGTTAAAGAAAATCACTTAACCATAGAGGAAAATTATAATGAATGAAGAAGGAAGAGAACTGATAACTTAGGAATCAAGTCTTAAAATAGTAGACCTTAACTATCTGTAATTACCTTAAATTATTCAACTAAAAGACATAGGAGACGTATGGATGAAATAAAAAGAACAATTGTATACTGCCAGGAAGAGACTTACTTTACCTCTAAAAATAGGTAAGACTGAAAATGAAGAGATGGAATAAGATAGTCCCTGCAAATAGCATCCAAAAGAGAGCAGGAATAGCCATACATTTACCAGATAAAATAGATATTTAATCAAAAACAGTAAAAAGGCTGGGGATATAGCTCAGTAGCACAGCGCCTGCCTGGCAAGGGTGAGGTCATGAGTTTGATCCCTGGTAGCACACACAAAAAAAAAATCAGTAAAAAGAGACAAACAAGGTTTTAACATATTGATAAAAGTTATTAATATAGTAATATAATTTATAATTAATATTTTAACACAATATAGTAATATATAGTTGCTTGGTATTATTAATATATTATATATTAATGTAATATATTGATATATTAATATTGTTAATATATATTAACCAAATTTTAGAGTACCTGAATATATAAAGTAAGTATCAATAAGCCTAAACAGGAGTATAGACATCAGTGCTAGTAGGAGACATTAAAAATCCCACTTTTAGCAGTAGATACATCATTCAAACACAACCCCCTCCCAAAAAAAAAGACAAAGCAGAGTTAAACTCCATTCTAGACCAAGTGGACATAACAGACATCTATAGATTAGTCCCTCCAATACCTGCGGAATGCATGTTCTTTTCCACAGCACTCGGACTATCCTACAGAACAGATCGTAACATGGCCACAAAACAAGCCTCAAATTTTTTAAAAAATTAAAATCATATGAAGTATCTATTCTGACCACAATGCAATAAAATAAAAATAAGTAACAAAAAAATTTGAAAACTATAAATGTGAGTGGAAATTAAACAGCTTGCACCTGATTCAAATGGATGAAGGAAAAAAATTAAATGGAAATTTAAAAATCTTTGAAACAAATGAAAATGAAACACAGTATACCAAAACTTAAGGAATACAGCAAAGCAATAAAAAGAATTTTATAGCTAGTGACATTTATATCAGAAAAGAAGAAAAAGCTCAAAAAACCCTACCACTGCAGCTTAAGCAAATAGAAAAACTGAACCTAAAATTAGTAGCATAAAAGAAATTTTAAAGATCAGGCCAGAAATAAATGAAATAGAATATCAGTGAAATGAAAAACTTGGCCTTCAAAAAGATTTTAAAAATTGACGAACCCTTAAAGTAATGGGAAAAAGCACAGAAAACTCAAATACATAAAATAAAAAATGAAAAGTAAGCATTTGAACTGACATCACAGAAATGTAAAATAGTCTTAGGGATTATTATGAACCACTATATGCCAATAAATTTGATAACTTAGAAGAAATGAACAAGTTCATAACTCACAGACTTCACCAAGATTGAAACATGAAAAACTGGAAAACCCATAGAGACCAATAATAAGTAGTAATAGTAAATAATTAATGAAAATATCTCATCCAAGAAAAGCTCAGTATAAGACATTTCAATACTGAATTCTACATGATATTTAAAGGACTAATACTAAACCCTATATTATTCCATAGATAAAGAGGAGAAAATTCTCCCAAACTTATTCAGTATTACCTGATACTAAACCTGGGCAAGAACACAAGGAAACTATAGGCCAATATCATTTTAAAAATATACATCAAAATAAAAACAGTAAAAGAGCTGGAGAAGTAGCTCAGTGTAAGTATGCTCAGTTCGATCCCTAGCATCACACACACACACACACACACACACACACACACACGCACACGGGTGAAGTTTATACTCTGTGCATTACAACTTTTTATATTTTATTCTTAAAAAGGGTCCCATTAAGTTACACTTAACCATCTTAAAGTTAACAATGGTTAAGGAAATTCAGTGTCCCAGCGCAGTCACTTCCCATACCCCTTCCCTGATCCTGGCAAGTTTTCGTTTTAGTTGTCATTTATCAATTTATCTATTCTGAACATTTTATATAAAGAGAAGCACATGGGTAGGGGATATAGCTCAGTAGTAAGGTAGTTGCGTAGTATATGTCAGGCCTTGGGTTCAATCCCTACTAATATAAAATAAACAGAAAAACAACTAAGAGAAATCATGAAATATGTGGTCACTTGTGACTAGCCTCCTTAAGTTAACATAATGCTCTCAAAGTTTTTCCATCCTATAGCATGCATATTTCATGTTGTGACCTGTATGTGAAGCATGCACACATTTCTTTGTATTGCTGAATAATATTTCATCCTGTGGGTTTATCACATTGTTTATCAATTCATCCATTGGTAGATATTTAGGTTCTTTCCATTTTTTGGCTATAAAGAACATATGTAGAAGTTTTTCTTGCCAGATTTTTATTTCTTTTGGATATATGCCTAGAAATGGAACTGCTGCATTATGGTAACTATATACTTAACACTTGGAAAAATTGCCAGTTTGCTTTATTTATTTATTTTTGTTTTATTTTATTTTAAAGAAAATAGGACAAAACAAAACAAAACAAAACAGAACAAAACAAAGCAAAAGAAAACAGAATAGAGTCAAACATAATATAGCATTTCAAAACAGAACACTGCAAGCTATACAGGTTTTCAAAACATAACAACAGGAAATTAACAATGGTTACCCTAGTATCTCTTCCTTTCTTCAAAATGGATGTTCACGCATTTACAGACAATAAACTCAAACAAAACAAAGTAATATAAAACCAGATAAAAGAGAATAGCATTACAGGTCTTCAAGTCAGATAACAAGAAACCAGAAATGGCTACCATAGTGTCCCATTTTTCAAAAGAGCTGTTCCTATCTTCTCACATATTGCCTTCAAATAGTAGGAAAGGGACTTAAACCAATCAAATCAAAGAATAAAAGCACCATTGGATTTCAGAACCATTTCTCCATATTTATCAGGAATTTTGTATCTTATTGAGTCTTTCAGTTTCTTACACTAGGGAGACAATGCGGTGTTTACACATGTGTG
>RJWT010006425.1:0-16103 GCA_004365215.1 Cuniculus paca | reverse complement strand
GTCCATTGTATAAAAGTACCACCTCTTCTTTATCCATTCCTCGATTGATGGGCATTTGGGTTGTTTCCAAGATTTGGCTATTACAAATTGTGCTGCTATAAACATGGGTGCACATACATCACTGTGCTAAGATGATTTCACTTCTGGGAATATGCCCAGAAGCAGAATAGCTGGGTGAAATGGGACTTCCAGTCCTAGCTTTTTGAGAAACCTCCAGACTGACCTCCACAGTGGTTGCACCAGTTTGCACTCCCACCAACAGTGGAGAAGGGTTCCTTCTTCCCCACAGCCTCTCCAGCATTTATTGTTGGTGGTTTTCTTGATACTGGCCATTCTTTCTGGAGTGAGATGAAATTTCAGAGTTGTTTTAATTTGCATTTCTCTAATGACCAATGATCCTGAACATATTTTCATGTATTTATTTGCCACTCATATTTGTTCAGCTGAGAAGTGTGTTTTCATCTCAGATGCCCATTTCTGGATTGAGTCTTTGAATTTCGAGGGCCTCATATTTTTTAATTCTTTATATGTTCTAGATAGAAGACCTTTGTGTGAAGGGCAGTTGACTAAACTTTTTTCCCAATTTGTGGGTTTTCTTTTCACTCTGTTGGAGATTTCTTTTCACATGCAAAAACTTTTTAACAAGACAAGATCCCAATTGTTGATTCTGGGAAGTGTTTCCCGTGCAGTTTGGCTTTTGTTCATGAATTCTCCACATACCGCTATGTCTTCAAGATTTATACCTACTTTGTTTTCCAGCAGATTTAGTGTTTCTGTTTTAATATTTAGATCTTTGATCCATTTTGACTTTATTTTAGTGTATGGTGATAGGCTTCAGTCTAATTTTAGTTTTTGGCATATGGAAAGCCAGTTTTTCCAGCACCATTTACTAAAGAGGCTATATTTCTTCCAGTGAACATGTTTAGCCCCTTTGTCAAAGATAAGGTGGCTGAGTGTGTTTGTAATTGGGGTTCTATCTTCTAATCTATCCCATTGATCCTCAGGTCTGTTTTGATTCCAGTACCATGCTGATTTGATTACAGTAGCTTTGTAGTATAATTTCAAGTCTAGGATTGTGATGCCTCCTGTCCTGCCCTTGCTGCCCAGAAGTGCCTTTCCTATTCTAGGTCTTTTCTGGTTCCAGATGAATTTTAAGAATGATTTCTCTAGATCTGTGAGGTATGCTAATGGTATTTGGATGGGAATTGCATTAAATCTATATAATAATTTTGGGAGAATGGCCATTTTCACAATATTTGTTCTTCCTATCCATGAGCATGGAATGTCTTTCCATTTTCTGAGATCCTCTTTGATTTCTTTTTTCAGAGTACTGTAATTTTCATTGAATAGATACTTTGCTTCCTTTGTTAGCTTGATTCCTAAGTATTTCATTTGTTTGGATGCTATTGTAAAGGGTGCGGTTTCTCTTATTTCTCTCTCAGTGCATTTGTTGTTTGTGTACAAGAACACGACTGATTTCTGAGTATTGACTTTGTATCCAGCTGCATTACTGAATTTGGTTATGATATCCAGGAGTCTTTCTATGGAGTTTTGTGGGTCTTCTATGTAGAGTATCATGTCATCTGCAAACAGTGATAACTTAACTTCTTCCTTTCCTATTCTTATTCCTTTTATATCTGTCTCTTGTCTAATTGCTCTGGCTGTTTCCAGCACTATATTGAATAGGAGCGGTGAAAGAGGACATCCTTGTCTTGTTCCCAATTTTAGAGTGAAAGCTTTCAGTTTTTGACCATGTAATGTGATACTGGCTGTTGGTTTGTGATAGATGGGTTTTATCAGATTGACATAAAGGACATCTATACCAATTTTCTGTAGAGTTCTTATGAAAGAGTGTTGGATTTTATCAAAAGCTTTTTCTGAATCTATTGAAATGACCATGTGGTTCTTATCTTTGGCTCTATTGATATGGTGTATTACATTTATGGATTTGCATATGTTGAACCATCCTTGCATTCCTGGGATGAATCCTACTTGGTCATGGTGTAAATCTTCTTGATGACTTGCTGGATTCTGTTTGCCAGTATTTTATTGAGGATTTTTGCATCTATGTTCTTTAGAGAGATTGACCTGTAGTTCTCTTTCTTGGTAGGGTCTTTCTCTGGTTTTGGTATTAGGGTAATACTTGCTTCCAGGAATGATTTAGGGAGATTTCCTTCCCGTTCAACTTCATTGAAGAGTTTGAGGAGTGTTGGCATTAAGTCTTTCTTGAATTTCTTGTAGAACTCAGCTGTGAATCCATCAGGACCTGCATTTTTCTTGGCTGGTAAGGTTCTAATTACATTTTCAATTTCCTTAATTGAAACTGGATTATTCAGTAGTTTTACATCTTCTTGGTCCAGTTTTGGTAATTGATATGTTTCTAGAAATCTGTCCATTTCTTTGGTGTTATCAAACCTATTAAAGATTTTTGAAATAGGTATTGATGATCTTCTGTATTTCCACAGGGTCTGTAGTGATTTCACCCTTTTCATTCCTTATTGCATGGATTTGACTTTTCTCTTTCCTTTTTTTAATAAGGTTGGCTAGCGGCTTATCAATTTTATTTATTCTTTCAAAGAACCAGCTCTTTGATTCATTGATTCTTTGTATTGTTTTCTTAATCTCAATTGCATTAATTTCTGCTCTGACCTTTACAATTTCGTTCCTTCTTTTGGCTTTGGGTTGGACTTGTTCTTCTTTTTCTAGGTGTTTCAGGTGTAACATCAGATTGTTTATTTGCATCCATTCCATTTTCCTGGTGTGGGAATTCACCGCAATAAATTTCCCTCTGAGGATAGCTTTCATTGCATCCCACAGGTTCCTGTACATTGTATTTGTATTTTCATTTGCTTGTAGATATTGTTTAATTTCTTCTTTAATTTCCTCTGTGACCCCCTGATTGTTCAGGAGTGTGCTATTTAATTTCCATGTGTTTATGCAGTTTTTGCAGTTTCTTTTGTCATTAATTTCCAGTTTGATGGCACTGTGATCAGACAGTATGCATGGGATAATTTCAATTCCTTTGCATTTATTTAAACATGTTCTATGGGCCAATATATGGTCTAATCTGGAGAATGTACCATGTGAAGCTGAGAAGAATGTATACTCTGATGTTGTTGGGTGGAAAACTCTGTAGACGTCTACCAGGTCCATTTGTTCACAGGTTTGATTCAGTTCTGTTATTTCTTTGCTGATTTTCTGTCTTGTTGATCTGTCTCTTTGAGTCAAGGGTGTGTTAAGGTCTCCTGTTATAATTGTGTTATTGCTTATTTGACTTTTCATTTCTATTAATATTTATTTTATATAGTTGGATGCTCCCATATTTGGTGCAAATATATTTAAGATTGTTATTTCTTCCTCTTGGAGTTTTCCCTTAACCAGTATGTAGTGACCTTCTTTATCTCTTTTGACCATTATTTGTTTGAAGTTCTCATCATCTGCTAACAGAATAGATACTCCTGCTTTTTTCTGGGTTCCTGTTGCATGGAGTATTGTTTTCCACCCTTTGACTTTCAGTCTATGAATTTCCTTTTGGGTTAGATGAGTTTCTTGTAGACAGCATATGGTTGGATATTGCTTCTTGATCCATTCTGCCAGTCTGTTCCTTTTGATTGGTGAATTGAGGCCATTTACATTAATGGTTATAACTGATATATACTGACTTGTTTTAGTCATGTTATCTTTCTGCGTTGTTTTCTTTACCTTTTCCCTCTACTTAATTGTTTGCCCTGCTTGGTGTTCTTCTTCTGTTGATGTTTTTGATGTTGTAGCTATTTTCATGTCTATCTAGAGTATCTTTCAGTATTTTTTGCAGGGTTGGTTTGGTGGTCATGAAGTTCTTCAGCTGTTCTTTGTCATGGAAGTATCATATTCCTCCATCAGTTTTGAAGGACTGTTTTGCAGGGTACATCAGTCTGGGTTGGAAGTTGTTTTCCTTTAGGACTTGAAATACTTCACTCCATGCTCCTCTTGACTTCATTGTTTGTGTTGAGAAGTCTGCTGTGATTCTGATGGGCTTTCCTTTATAGGTGATTTGCTTCTTTTCTCTCATAGCTTTTAATATTCTGTTCGTGTGTTGAGTTTCTGGAATGGTGATAATTATATGTCTGGGTGTTGATTTATTTTGGTTGTGGCTAGTTGGAGTTCTATATGCTTCACTTATCTGTATGTCAGTTTCCTTTCCCATGTTTGGAAAATTTTGAGCTATAACTTCTTTAAATAGTGTTTTTATATCATTTGTGTTTTCTCCTTCTTTTTCATTTACACCTATCAGACTTACATTGTTTTTCTTTGCATCATCTTGGAAGTGCTGAATTGCTACTTCCTGATTCCTTGTTATTTTTAAAAGATGTTTCCTTTCTTCCTCACTAGCTGCAATCATGTCTTTGAGGTCTGAAATTCTATTTTCACATTCACTGAGGTGGCTTTGCCACCTTTCAGTGACATTCTTGATTTCCTGGATATCTCTTTGAATCTGTTTCATGCATTCTTATTCTTTCTTGTATTCTTCATTCAAGGTTTCCATCCTTTTGCTGTGTTCCTCTATTTTTCCAACTATATGTTCTTTAGATGTGCTTAGCATTTCTTTCATTACATTTATCATCTCTTGTTTTACCTGGGAAATCATTTCTAACCTCAGTTCCTTTAAGGTTTCATAAAGTTGTTTCTTTACTTCAGTTGGTATCATTTCAGAAGTTTCAGGTGTGTGGCTCATATTTTCTTCTGTGTCCATGTCTCTTTGGCTTGTTTGGGAAGGACTGGAGATGCAAGATTGCATTTTGCTCTTTTGTTTTCTCATTTTCCTGTATTCCACTGTGGGAGGTGAATCCAGCATGCACAGTTGAGGTGCCAAGACTAGGTGATACTCACAATGCACACCTTCAGCTCCATCCAAGACTACCACTATGGCTGTTCTGTTGCTGGGTGGTGTCTTGCCGGAGCCCAGGTGGGATACCAGGGAAGCTCTGAACTTCCCTGGCCAATGGGGAAGGGGTGCAGATTCCTACCATTCTGTTGGCAAGGTCCCAAGCTGCATAGCCAGGTGGAATTCTCTTTGCACACCCCCAACGCAAGTGATGCCCTGAGAAGCAGCTGCTAGGCAGCTCTGGATGAATGGGTGGGGCCTAGGCAGGACCCCAGAGATGTCCCGTATGGCCCAGGCCAATGGGGGACTGACACAAACCCACACCGGGCTCCTGGTGAAGTCCCAAGCTGAATGGCTAGGTGGAATTCGCTGGCCGCGCCCCTAACCCAAGCCAGACCCAGAGCAGCCGCTGCTGGGCTGCTCCGGGTGAATGGGCGGGGTGCAGGCAGGCAGGACCCCAGGGAAACCCCAAAGGTCCGTGGCCAATGGGGGATGGACACAAACTCCTACCAGTCTCTTGGCGAAGCCCTAAGCTGCACAGCCAGGCAGAACTCGCTGGTCACACACTCAACTCAAGCTGGGCTCAGAGCAGCCGCCACTGGGCCGCCCCAGGTTAATGGGCGGAGTGCAGGGAGGACCCCAGGGACGCCCTGAACGTCTGTGGCCGACAGGGGCTGGGTGCAGATTTCTATGGCTCTGGTCACCCTTTCCCAAGATGCACAGCTAGGTGGAGTTTGCTGCGCTCACCCCAGACCCAAGCCCGGTCCGGAGCAGCCGCCGCCACGCTGCTCCCGGTGAATGGGGCCAAACAGTTTTCTAAGGAGGCTGGACACTATTTTATAATTCCATCAGCTGTGCACAAGTGACCCAATTTCTCCACAGTTATTCTAAGCATTTGTTATTACTGCATATGCTGCAAAAAATTTAGCAATCCTTGTGGTGACAGCAACAGCCACTGAGCTGCGGTGTTTTATTTCTGATCTTACGTGGAAAGTAACTTCAACCATTACGTGTGATGTTAGCTTGGACATTTTGGTGAGAACATTCTCATCTACTCCCAGTTTGTAGGCATTTTTTTACCATGAAAAAGTGCTATATTTTGTCTGCAAAATGTTTTTGTTCTTTATATAGTGAAACGATCATCAGTTCTTTTTCCTTTATTCTTCTAATACGTTGTGTTACCTTGGCTGATTTTTCAAATAAATCAATATGTATTCCTCGCATAAATCTCACTTGGCATATAATATTTTTGTTATTTTATTGGATTTGAATTGACGATATTTTGTTAAGGATTTTTGCCTTTTTATTTACATGGAATGTGGTCTACAGTTTTCTTTTTTAAAATTTAAAAATTTTAATTTTTAGCTGATATGTAAAATTTGTATATATTTCAAAGGTACCATGTAATGTTTCAGTATGTTTTGTCATATTCAAGTCAAATGAAACTTATCTATCTCCTAAAACATTTATTGTTTCTTTATGATAAAAGCATCCAAAATTCTTTTCTTCAAGCTTTTAAAAAAAACACACATCATCACTACCCATAACCATCCTAATGTACAGTAGAATAACAGAACTCTTTTCTCTTAACAGTACTTTTGAATCAAATTCTTTAACAGAACTCATTAATCAGAGCATCTCCATCCTTCCCTCCATTCTACTGTCCCCACCCTCTGATAATGCAATCACTCAGAACATGTTCGTACAGTCGTGCACTATGCAATGATGCTCTGGGCAACTACAAACCTGTACAACGGTGCTGTCACAGCCATAATGGAGCTGAACGTTTCCTATCACCTGGTGAGGTCATACCCACCACAACCTCACAGATCAGTGTGTTATTCACATGATTTTGGTGACACTGGTACAAACATTTGCCAGTCATGCAAAACTAGAGCATGTAGAATCATGCATAGGGTATAAGGCTTGATAAGGATGATAAATGACTATGTTATTGTACATGTATTTACTGTGAATAATTTTAGACCATAGTCCTTATTATTATTATTAAAAGGTTACTGCAAATGAATATTTCATGTTTGTTTTGGTTACTTTTTTCTTGTTGCTTGGACAAAATACCTGAAGCCCAAAGTGAAGGAAGGAGAGGTTTATTTAGCTTACAGTTTCTGTGGATTTCAGTCCATAATCAGCTGACTCCAAGGCAGGGTGGCATGGCACTGGGGCAACACTTCAAGGCAGCAGCCAGAGCAAAAGGGGGCAGCCTTTCATGGTGGCTGCAAGCAGCAACAGCGAACTGCAACAAAGAGGAAAAACACACCCCCATTCCAACCTTACAGTGTGTCGGCTCCACCCCTGGGCAGGTGGAGAACTCACACCACCAATCCCAGAGCTAGACAACCAGTCAATTACAAATGCTAGATTCAGCTGCTTCCATGACTACATGAGGCTTGGGGGGGCCAACTATATACAAACCATAACAATGTTACACATATTGCATATTCTCCACTTCTTAGAAGCCATGAAGGGTGATGAACTTGGGTCTGTGTATGTTTTGTCTCTGATACTTGCATAGCAGCAAGGTCACCTAACATCCCTCAGAGTGTATCCCATCATTAAGCAATGCATGATTACACATCAAAACAACCTCTGGTATAATACAAATAAATATAATCATTGTCAATTTTTCCTCCCTACAGGGGCACAGAGGGGAGTGGAGTAGGGTTTGCCTCTGAAAGTGGAGAAAGATGCCACTTCATGTTTCTGTTCTTGGCCTTCCTTAACCAAGAGTCAGGCCCATGAGATCCAAGTTATCCTGGCAGGATTCAGTGCTGTTGAAACTACAAAAACCACCTGAGCACCCATTTTCCAATCCAGACTTGTTAGACCCTCTTCTCTCAGTTCTGTTGAAGGTTCATCTTTCCTTTATTACTGAATAAAGGCAGAAAAGGCGCTGGCCTTAAAACCTGGACCCACCCCAGCTACCTCTATGACTAGGGGAAGTCTTTCAGCCTCTTTAGACCACAGTGTCGTCATTCCTAAAATAGGAATGAGTAAGATTTGGTCTGCCACCAAATAGCATGGTATGAAAATCAATACATGTAGTACATGAGAAACAATTCTACAAACTGTAACACTTCACGAGATGTTTAGCATAATCAATATGAGCAGTAAAGTTAGGTCATATCTACTGTATTCTATAAAGTCCTGCATTTCGTTCTTACTAAATGCAAGGAAGAAGAGGAAGGAGCTTTCCCCAGTCTTGGAGGGAATGGTAGTTAGTAGAGTGGAGAGATAAAAGCAGCAGGAAAGGTCTTATGCCATGCTTTGTGACCATGGACCCCTGCTATGAAAATTTCCCCCACAGAGAGTTAAAGTCGTAGTCTTCGATCCCAATAGTCACTATGTTTAATCATACATCTATGAACTTCTTCACAGAAATAGGGGAATATGAATCTGAATTATTAACTCTTTCACAATTTAGAGCTTCTACATGGATGCTTTCATTTATCTGGTCAGCCAGTGTGGACTGTCATCATTCCTGAACATTTCAGGGTCCATTTACTGACTTATATCTCATTTTACAATGAGATAAGCTGAGACTACTGTGGTTGAAGGAGTCCAGGCCTAGATCATAAGACGACTCGCAGCTCTGACCATAACTCGCTGTCTGCCCTTGAACAAATCAGTTCTCCTTGAGCTTCACTAATTATACCCACTTTACGTGTCTCAAAGAGTAAGGATGAAGATATGTGAGTACATACGTGAAATCAAGGTCTTTAAAAGAGATGAACTGTAGCTCACATTGCAAAGGGCTAATAAGAAGTGTTTTCCTTTTAAAAAAAGTATCAGATATTTTTTCAAATGAAAGTTCTAGCCACAGTCTATGTCTTCTTTTGAAGCAATATAAAATAAGGCATCTTCTACAAGGCAATGATTTATTCATTGTCCAGACATTTATTAAACATTCTATGCAAGACATCCCTTTACGGAAAAAGGAAAGCCTATGTTTAGGGCGAATTGATTGCAATGTGCCAACGCATGACTTTGAGTGAATTATGGATTATTGCTCACCATCAATTACTTCTGCTGCAAAGTGAAAGTAATACTACCCATTTGTTATGATGTTGTGGCATCTTAAAAGGGATATTACACAATAAATTACCTAGCAGAACACTGAGCAATAGAACTGTTACAAAATGTAGCTCTTCTATTATTACCCAAGCTATAGATTTTCCATATCTTCTAATCCAGAAATTCTTAATCTACATTCCATGATCTCTTTGCAACTGTATGCAAAATTTTATGGATATATGCACATGTGCATTCTTCTGAGGGAAAGAACATAACTTCCATCCAATTCTGAAAGCATTATTAAAAATTCACTTCAGTATAACCCTTATTTGTGTCACCCATCATGGAACATAATATTCTGGAAGTTCGACCCATTGATCAGCAAGGTTTAAAGCCATTTTCTTCCATGACACTGCTTCCTTCCAGATTCATCAGTCTTTGTGCCCCAAATCCATTCTTCACTCACTGCTTTGCAACGATGGAGGGGAACCTTAAGGTTGTCAGCAGAGGCCAGGCAGAGACACTAGAGGTGAAAATGACTTTTGTATGTGGTTCCATGTGTTCCCCTTGGAAGGCTCCTGAGCGAAAGCGGCTTCTATAGCACTGCGATGCCAGTAGAACACAGCGTGTCCCTGTGAATGACTTCCCTCAGTGTCTTGCAAGATGATTTCTTGCAATCAGTGTCTTGCAAGATGATTTCCTCAGTGCCCAGCTCCCGAAGCACACGAGGCTCAGCAGTGACCAGTGGAAACAACAGCATCTGGCACCACTCATGAATACCTTTACAATGATTTGCAAAAAAATGGCACTTCCTCTTAACATCCTCCAGGAGGCATCCCCAGGGAAGTTTTGCACCAGGCTTTGATGCGGTTCCATGGACCACTTCCACCAGGGCCCATACTGTGTATTTCCAGCAAGTCCTCCGTGCACAGTGCCCAGCAAACTCCTCCACATCCAGTAAACTACACCCTCTCCAACAAGATCTAGATCTCAGCCCAGAGTAGTAGAGGGGCTCTTCAAATTCCATTTTTCAATATTATTTACAACTCAGAAAGTCTTTCCCTGCACCTATGACTTTAAGTGTCTGTCCTATGTTATCTTCCAGTAGTTTCCATGTTTGAATGAGATTATATCAAATTAAAATCTTTTGCCCAGCAAAGGAAACAGTGAACAAGTGAAAAGAATCTACGGAGTCTGGGAATTTTTTGCTAGCTCTTCTTCTGATAGCGGATTAATATCTACACCATAGAGAGCACTCAAAAAATTAACCACCCCAAACAAACGACCCTTTCAAAACTTGGCAAATGAACTAAAGAGATGTCTGTCTAAATAAGTACAAATTGCCAATAAGTACATGGAGAAATGTTCAACATCTTTAGCCATTAGGAAAATGCAAATCAAAACAATTTTGAGAGTCCATCTTGTCCCAATCAGACTAGCTATTATCTAGAACACAAAAAACAATGAACACGGGTGAGATCGTGGGGAAAAAAGGAATACTTCTACATTGTCAGTGGGAATGTAACCTAGTACAACTACAGAAATCACTATGGAGATTTCCTAAAAAAACAAAACTAAGAATAGAAATTCTATAATATACTTTGGTGGGTATGTGTTCAAAAAGAGTTAAAAACTTTATACTATTAAAAATCAAACTCCATTTCTTAGTCCGAAGGAGAGAAGCGGCTCCCTATATCTGTGATTCTAGTACTCTTCGAAGGTCTCTTTATGCTCTTCTAGGCAATTTCCCATAATTCCAATCCCCAGTTACAGCTAATAACCTATAATATTAAACTTCTCCTTGTTCAAATTACAATGTGGTTTTGGTCTCCTGATTGGACTGTATCTGATATAAAACTGTAATCACAACTGATGCATGAGCTATACCCACAAAGAAGGTATTTTAGGATTGATTTGGTCATTCCCTCGAGCTTCAGCAAAGCACTGACTTCCTTGCCAAAGGAAAACAGGATGCTAATAATCCTGACATGGAGTGATATCACATTAATCAAACTATCACCTGTGGCCGACTGTAATAAAAAACCAACTGAAGCATATGCCTTGAAACCCCAAGTGGCTCATATGTTTGAACACTGTGTCAATATGGATAACACTGAAGATGACATGGGATGGAGAATGTTAAGTGACTTGAGTGCCTATTACTTTGAAAAAAAATAAGTGCAAATTCTTTAACTCTCAGCCTCAGTCACAGCCTAAGATCCATAAAGCTTTCATGACAATCCTAAAAGAACTGCTTAGTGCTTGTAGCCAGGTGGCTGATATTGCTGAAAATAAAAAACAAAAGTTAATTGTGTGGATGGTTGAGCTATAATAGGAGAAATGATGATTTTTTCAACATTTCCTGCATACACGCACTGATTAGGAAAAAATGAATTCAGAAACTTGCAATGGGATATCCCATTGGATCCATTCGAAAATGACAATCTTGAAAACTGCATGAATAACACATATCACTCTGATTCTAGTGGAAATAGTTCTGATATCTGAAAATACAGTCCACCTTTGCTTCAAAATCCAATGATAATGCTACGTTTTGGTTTAAAAACTGGTGGTCAACTTAACACCAGCTGAATTAAATCAGAATGGTGCTGAATGCAGATAGCCTACCTGTGGAAAGTTACCAACATAAAAAGAGATGTGGAAAGGAAAGGCATGGTGTGTGGGTTCTCCTCAGTGCAGCTGTTTGGAGCTCTTCGTCCTCCTGGAGGAGCTTGTCAGGCTGGCTCTCCCAGTATGAATTTGGCCATTATCATCGGATCAGCTCGGGTCTTTGTCACTGAGAGTGGCTGCGGTTCACTTTGGGGAGCTCTGCTCCTTGTGTTCAGCATCACTTCCTGGCTCCAGAGGGGGAGATGGTTGCTGTTTAAACTCCAGGAGAAACTATCACACTGGCTTCCTGGCATGTACTCGACTGTTCTCATCATTGGAGGAGCGCGGGACCTCACTGTCGCTGGATGACTGTGGTACTTTTCGGGAACTCCTGGTCCTTATTTGAGCGTTGCTTTTTGGCTCCATTTAAGAGTCAAACCATAACAATGCCTCAAGACTTTTTTGATTGAAAAATATCAAAGAATGATTAACAACCTTGAATGATGAGTTGTGAAGGTCCAGTGTAATCTTCATCAAATAAGGAAATGGTAACATTCAAAGACATGCTATAGGATTTCCAGTGTTACTGAAATAATTATAGCCTTAGGTTTAGAAAACTTAAGATATCTTGAATAGGATACAAAAAATAATTTTAAAAACATACACATACTGTAGTAAGTCTGAATAACATCAAAAGAAAGATAATATCTTAAAGAATGGAAGAAGATCTACAAAGTTGAATATAACTTAACAATTTTCTTAATAGCAGCAGTACATATCAGGAGACAATAAAAAAATAACTTTGAAATACTGAAAAAATACAATTTTGCATCTAGGATTCAATTTTTTTTAAAAATTGCTAAGGTGGAAAACAAAAGACATTTCAGACCAAAAAAAAAAAGATTTAGCAAAGTCTCAATGAAATAACTGCTTGAGAATAAACATCAGTGAGAAGTAATGTAAGTATAGAAAGAGGCAGTGAATCAAAGAAGCCATAATACTAAAAGTATTGATAAATGTGTGTATAATTCTAAAGGAGTCATGACTATATACCAACTTTTTTAAAAAATTAGATAATGAGGCAAAAATTAGGCAATGAATCTATTAGGCAACACAAGAAGGCTGATGAATGTTAAAAAAATAGTTAAGAGCTTTTTTACTGTTCAAGAAGAAGATAAAATATTATCTTCAGACTTTTTAAGTAGGCATACTAAATTTTTTAAGTAATCCTTAAAAATATAAATAGATGCCTAATTTCTAAATTAACAGGGAAAATGGTGTCAAAGATTATGAAAAAGAATTAAAATAAACCAAGAGAAATCTTAGTTCCATCCTCTGTTTAGCAGCCTGTGTTTTATGAGAAAGGAGTGACCTAAACCTGAATCCTACTCAGAGGAAGTCGAGGGACTGTTCATTTTAAATGGTGTCTGTCTCTTCAGTGTAAGCTGGCATTCTTTCTTGTAAAACTGTATGGGCTTCCTGTGTATCAATTTTTAATCCATATTTTAAAGGTAGAGAAGGAAGCAATTAGATATGACTAGCAGAAGAATTCATGAGATAGAAGGTACACTCCCTAAGTGTCTTTGAAATATAACTTCCACCAAAATCTTTCTGTGGTCCTGACAAGGGGTCTTGTCCCTGCACTCTTGATCTGATTTTTACTCTGAGGTCATATCTTACTGGTTGCTCCCTAAACTTAATCTTTCCAGAGGTCATTTCTTTCAATTTTTAGCATTGAGAAATGGATTAAAAATAATCTTGTCTGCAAATTCTGTAAGTCCTCACCTTTGCATATTTTTTCCTCTTAAAAGCAACTAAAATGGTCAGGAATAAGAAATGGACATCAGCTACCATCATCCCATTTTAGCAATTCTATTATAGGTACAAATATGTAGTTACTGAACGATGGCAAAGAAAAAGACTACAGGTACGACAATTAGTATGAAATTTTTATTTTAAAATGTCATTATTGCGAGTGATACAATTGAATACCCAAAAGAACAGGAGAGAAATTACTAGAACAAGGAAGAGTATACTGCCATTTACATAGAAAAATCAATAACACCATAAACATTAAGGTATCTAAAAATAAAAGACTTGTGAAACCTTAATGGGGAATCAAAAAGCTATTTATGAACATTAAAAAGACCATAAAAGGAAAAGGAACTAGAAACTCTCCCACTAAGATCAAGAGCAAAGCAAGGATGTACCCTTTCATTGCTCCTATTTAATATCATACTAGAAGTTCTACTTTACAGCACAGAAGAAAATGTAGGTGACCTTAGTTTTTTGATGCATTTTTAGATTCAATATCAAAAGTGAAATAAATAAATAATAAGTTGCACTTCATTCAAATCAAAAACTTTTGCTCTGTGAAAGATAAGAGGATAAGAACACAAGCCACAGGCTGAGAAGAAATCATTGCAAAACATATTTAATTAAGAACTATTCTTTGAAATATGCAAAAGTCTCTTTAAACAACAATAAGAAAATAAACAATCCAGTAAAAAATCTAAATAAACACCTCACCAAAAAAATTGTTCAGCTGCCAAACAAGTATTTGGAAGAGTATTCAAATTATATATCAGGAGGCAATTGTATTAAAACAATAATAAGATCGCTGTGTGCCTAGTAAAACAGTAAAATAAAAAAATGGGAATAACAAGTGCTGGTAGAGATGTGGAGGAACAGGAACTCTTTACCACTGAAAACAATTGAACGGTTTCTCTCAAAACTGAACATACCCTTGCATACAACACAGCAATTATATTCCTTACTTAGTTTTTATCCAAATTACTTGAAAATATACCCACACAAAATGTGCACATGAGTGTTTAGAGCAGCCTTATTCATAAGTGCCCAAACTTGGAATAAAGATGTTCTCCCATAGTGAATGGGTAAATGGCAGTATATCTAAACAATGGGATACTACAAATGACAAAGATAGATATGCTCTCAAGCCATGAAAAGACATGGAGGAATTTTAAGTGCTAATTTTAAGTTGCTAAATGAAAGAAGCCAATCTGAAAAGGCTATAGACTATGTGAATATAAATGTATGACATTTTAGAAAAGGCAAAGCTACAGAGAAAGTATGATGATTGGTGATGACCCAGAGTTCAGGGAAGGAAGGGAGGAAGGAAGGGAGGAAAACACAGGGCTCTTTAACGCAATGAAACTCTCCTGCATGGTGCTCTGTGGTGGCTACAGGTGATGGTATATTTGTGGAAACCCACAGAATACACAATGCAAAGAATGAACCCTAAAATAAACTATGGACTTTAGTTATAAAGTTTCAGATTAATATGTACACATCTGTAAATTGTAACAAATTTACCAGAACAATGCAATATATTAATGGTAGCAGAAGTAAGGTGGATAAGATGGTGCATGATATAAAAAGTATGTGGGATGGCTGGGCATGTAGCTCAGTGCTAGAATGCTTGCCTAGCTAGCATGCATGAGGCCCTAGGTTCAATCCTCAGTACCACATATCAATCAACCAACCAATCAATCAAACTTCAATCAAGATACAAAATAATTTTTTTAAAAAGTACGTGGGGTTCTCTGTTCAATTTTTCTGTGAATCTAAAACCGCTCTAGAAAGAAAATTTTATTAATTTAAATTTTGAGAGGGAGCAATATATAATGTGCTTAGATGGGAGGTCTGAAACAGAGTAAATTTCCCTAATTTGATCTATATATTAAATTTACTACAATCAAAAGTCAAATTTATTTTTGGAATATGGCATGTGTCTGCTAAGATTTCTATGGAAGTGTAAGAGCCAAAAAATAAGAGCACTGTTATATGTCTTTCTATGTCCCCTCAAAGCCTCATACAGTCATAGGTGGGGCTTTTTCAGAGGTGGCTGGATCTAGAGTGTGTGATACTGGAATTGATACACTGCACAATACACTAGGACTAAGGATGAGTGCTACCTCCCCTAAGTACCCTGAATAAGATATACGGGACAGAAGGAGCTGTGGGGGTCTCTTGCTTGCTTGCTTTTGCTGTCTTCTGCCTGCCACAAACTGTTTCTTCTTGGTGATGCCCCTCTGCCTCGTGCCACCCTTCCTTGGAGCCAGCTGATCCTGGACTGAAATCTCTGCAGAATCTGAGCTAAATAAACCTTTTCCCTTTAACTTTGGGGGTCAGATATTTTGTGTCAGCAATGAGAAAAGTAATAAAGACAATTACTTTGAAGAGAAAAAAGGAAATGAGAATTTATTTATCCATTAAACATCTTAAGACATACAGTAGTTAGTGATAAGAATAATTCTGACAAAGTGGTACCTGTATTTAAGCAGACTAATGAAGCAGAATGAACTAAAAGGCCCATGTGGGTATGAATTGCATATAAAACTGAGGCAACATTGCAAATCGTATCATAGATGGACAAATAACTATTCATATGCCCTTGGTTTTTCATGGTCTTAGCACCTTAAGACCATGAGGCAGAAAATTGGGAAAGGAAGATGAATATGAATTGGGGACAGAAGCAAGGATAACCTGGAACTCACGCGTGTGAGCTGGAGCCAACAAGGACAGACTATAATCTGTGTCAGTTCTGGTTGCCTCTGCCCTTGATGGTATGACA
>RJWT010006424.1:0-29151 GCA_004365215.1 Cuniculus paca | reverse complement strand
GTGTGTCCTTGCTAGCTGCATGGAGGATCATATCTCAACCCAGCCCAGCATCCCAGCGCAATCCATGAGAGGAATGCCCAGCCAGCCTCACAGGTCACAGAGGTACTAAGCCTTGCCCAGGCAAGAGCCCCAGAGCTGCCCATCAGGGAGCGACCAGCTTAGCTGATGGGTCCTGAAGAATTTGAGCTCTGCCCAACAGAGCACAAAGCCCCAGTGCCATAGTTCAGGGGTGTGCCCCAGCTAGCCATACGGGTCCCAGAGGTTCTGAACTCTACCCAGCCAGGTGCAAGACCTTGGCAACACACTCTAGGGGTGCATCGCGCTAGCTGCCTGGTCCTGGAGGTTCTGAACTCCACCTGGCCAGGTAAAAGGCCCTCCAGGAGTATGTCCCTGCTAGCTGCACAGAGGATTCGAGCTCTGCCCAGCCCAGCTTCCCAGTGCAACCCAGCACAATCCATCAGGGGAACACCCAGTCAACCTCACAGGTCACAGAGCATAAGAATCCAGCTCCATAGTTTGGGGGTGTGTCCCAGCTAGGCATGGTGATATTGGAGAATTAAAGCTCTGCCCAATGCAACATTCCAGTGCAATCTGTTGGGAGGGTGCCTGGCCAGTCAAATGGGTCCCAGAGAAAAATGACAAAACAAAAGAACAAGATGCAGTCTCAATCTTCCAGGCCACCAAGAACAAATCCAGGAGACACTAAAATGGAAGACACTAGAAATCACAAAACTGAACTTTCTGAAATGATAGCAACTGAAGTAAAGAAACAACACCATGAAGCTATAGAGGAAATCAGATCAAAAATAATCTCTCAGGTAAAAAAAGAAATGACAAATATTATGAAAGAAATGTTAAGTGTATCTAAAGAAGATCTACATAAAAAAATAGGCATTAGAAAATGATGGAAACCTTGAAGGAACAATATAAGACAGGATTAGAATGCATGAAACATATTCAAAGGGATATTCAGGAAATTAAAAATTTCTGGCAAAATCACTTCAATGAAGTTGAAGATAGACTCTCAGACCTTGAAGACAGGATGGAAGCTTATGATCATGAAAGAAAAGATTTCTTAAAAATAACAAGGAACCAAGAAACAACAATTCAACAGCTGAAACATGATGCAAAGAGATACAATATAAGACTGATAGGTGTCAATGAAACAGCAGGGGTCAAACTAAATGACGTATGAAGACGATTTATAGAATAAGAGCAGAAATTTTTCCAAACATGGGAAAAGAATCTGATATACAGAAAAGTCAGGCATATAGAACCCAAATTACCATAACCAAAATAAATATTTACCCAGACATATAATAATTAGGGTATCAGAAATTCAGCATAAGAACAGAATGCTAAAAGCTGTCAGAGAAAAGAAAAAGATCACCTATGGAGGAAAGCCTATCAGAATCATTGCAGAGTTCTCAACACAAACCTGCAAGTCAAGAAGAGCTTAGAGTGAAGTATTTCAAGTCTTGAAAGACAACTTTCAACCCAGATTGATGTCCCCTCAAAACTATCTTTCAAAATTGATGGAAAAATAAGGTATTTCCATGACAAAGAACACTGAAGAAATTCATGACCACAAAACCAACACTACAAAGAGTACTGAAAGATACTCTAGAAAGAGAAAAAGATAACTACAATTCTAAGAACAATAGAAGGAAACCACTAAGCAGGGCAAACAATTAATTAGAAAAAGTAGAAAACCAGCAACAGAAAGATAATACAACAGGGGTAAGTCAGTACATATCAGTTTTATCTATCAATGTAAGTGGTCTCAACTCACCAATAAAAAGAAACAGACTAGCAGTGTACATTAAGAAACAAAATCCAACAATATGCTGTATACAAGAAACACATTTAACTCAAAAGGAAATTCATAGAGTGAAAGTCAAAGGATGGAAAAAAATGCTCCATGCAACAGGAACCCAGAAAAAAAACAGGGGTAGCTATTCTATTTGCAGACAATGTGAACTTGAAACCAAGAATGATCAAAAGAGATAAAGAAGGTCACTACATACTTGTTAGGAGAAAAGTTGAAGAGGAAGAGATTACAATCATAAATATATATACACCAAATATGGGAGCACCCAACTATGTAAGACAATTCTTAATAGACTTGAAAAATCAAATAATCAATAATACAGATATAACAGGGGACCTTAACACCCCATTCTCACAAAAACACAGAATAACCAAACAAAACATCAGCAAAGAAATAACAGAACTGCATCAAACTTGTGAACAAATGGACCTAGTAGATGCGTGCAAAGTGTTCCACCCAACGACCTCAGAATACACATTCTTCTCAGCTGCACATGGGTCATTCTCTAAAATAGACCATATATTAGCCCACAGAAGATGCTTAAGTAAATGCAAAGGAATTGAAATAATTCCATGCATATTATCTGACCATAGTGCAATAAAATTGGAAATTGACAAAAAGCCCACAAGAACCCCATAAACATATAGAAATTAAATAACACTCTCCTAAACAACCAATAGGTCACAGAAGAAATTAAACAATATCTGCAATCAAGTGAAAATGCAAATATAATTTACCAGAACGTGTGGGATGCAATGAAAGCTGTCCTCAGAGGGAAATTTATAGCAATAAACTCCCACATCAGGAAAATGGAATGAACACAAACAACTTAATGCTGCACCTCAAACTTCTAGAAAAAGAAAAGCGAGTCAAGCCCAAAGCCCAAAGAAGGGAGGATATTATACAGATCAGAGCAGAAATTAATGCAATTGAATCTAAGAAAATAATACAAAGAATTAATGAATCAAAGAGTTGGTTCTTTGAAAGAATAAATAAAATTGATAAACCCCTAGTCAACCTTATCAAAAATAGGAAAGAAAAAACTCAGATCCATACAATAAGAAACAAAAAAGGGTGAAATCACTACAGACCCTGTGGAAATACAAAAGATCATAAATCACTACCTTGAAAACCTTTTCTCCTATAGGTTCAATAACACAGAAGAAATGACCAGATTCCTAGAAATGTATGAATTACCAAAGCTAAATCATGAATATGTAAAATGGCTGAATAAACAATTTCAGTTATTGAAACTGAAAATGTAATTAGAACTTTACAAGCAAAGAAAAGCCCAGGTCCTGATGGATTCACTGCTGAATTCTACAAGAAATGTAGGGTAGACTTAATGCCAATACTCCTCAAACTCTTCAAGGAAATTGAAAGGGAAGCAAGTCTCCCTAACTCATTCCTGGAAGCAAGTATTACCCTAATACCAAAACCAGAGAGAGACCCAGCAAAAAAAGAAAATTACAGGCCAATCTCCCTAATGAACATAGATGCAAAAATCCTCAATGAAATACTGGCAAATAGAATGCAACAAATCATCCAGAAGATTATACACCATGATCAAATGTAATTCATCTTAGGAATGCAGGGGTGGCTCAACATGCACAAATCAATAAATGTAATACACCATACCAACAAAGCCAAAGACACGACTCACATGATCATCTCAATAGATGCAGAAAAATCTTTTGACAAAATCCAACACTCACTTATGATAAAGATCCTACAGGAAATTGGAATAAATGGTCTTTACCTCAACCTGATAAAAGCCATATATGATAAATCAATAGCCAATATCTTACTAATTGGGCAAAAACTGAAACTTTCAACCTAAAATCAGGAACAGGACCACGATGTCAATTATCACCACTTTTATACAATATAGTTCTGGAAACATTAGCCAGAACAATTAGACAAGAGAGAGAAATAAAAGGAATAAAGACAGGAGAAAAAGAAGTTACATTATCATTATTTGCAGATAATATGATACTCTACATAGAAGACCCCCAAAACTCCATTGAAAGACTTCTAGATGTAATAACCAAATTTAGTAATGTAGCTGGATACAAGATCAACACTCAAAAATCAACAGCATTTTTGTACACAAACAACAAACTCACTGAGAGAGAAATAAAGGAAACCACACCCTTCATTATAGCATCCAAAAAAAATGAAATATTTAAGAATCAGTCTAATAAAGGAAGGAAAAGATCTATACATTGAAAATCACATTACTCTACAAAAGAAAATTGAAGAGGATTTAATAAAATGGAAAGACATTCCCTGTTCATGGATAGGAAGAATAAACATTGTGAAAATGGCCATTCTCCCAAAATTTTTATACAGATTTAATGCAATTTCAAACAAAATACCATTTGCATATTTCACATCTCTAGAGAAATCATTCCTAAAATTCATCTAGAACCAGAAGAGACCTAGAATAGCAAATGCAATTCTGGGCAAAAAGGCAAGGTAGGAGGCATCACAATGCCCAATTTGAAATTACACTACAAAGCTACTGCAATAAAATCAGCATGGTACTGGAATAAAAGCAGACCTGAAGATCAGTGGAATAGATTAGAAGATACAGCCACAACTACAAACACACTCAGCCACCTCATCTTCAACAAATAGGTCAAACATGTTCACTGGTAGAAAGATTGCCTCTTTAATAAGTGGCGCTGGAAAACTGGTTTTCCATATGCTGAAAACTAAAACCACATCCATGTCTATTACCATGCACTAAACGAAAGTCAAAATGGATCAAAGATCTAAATATTAAAACAGAAACACTAAGCCTGCTGGAAGACAAAGTAGGTAGTAATCTTGACGACATAGGTATAGGCAGAGAATTCATGAACAAAACTCAAATTGCATGGGAAATACTTCTCAGAATCAACAACTGGAATCTCATCTTATTAAAAAGTTTTTGCATGTCAAAAGAAATCTCCAACAGAGTGAAAAGAAAACCCACGAATTTGGGAAAATATCTTGGCCAACTGTAACTCAGTCAAAGGACTTCTATCTAGAACAGATAAAGAATTTGAAAAAATCAGGCCCCTAAAATTGAAGAACCCAATCCAAAAATGAGCATCTGAGATGAATACACACTTCTCAGATGAAGAAATGCAAATGGAAAATAAACATATGAAAAAATGTTCAACATCATGGTCAATCAAGAAATGCAAATTAAAACAACACTGAGATTCCATCTCACTCCAGAAAGAATGGCCAAGATCAAGAAATCAACCAAAAACAAATGCTGGAGGGGCTGTGGGGAAAAGGAACTCTTCTCCACTGTTAGTGGGAGTATAGACTGGTGCAACCACTGTGGAAATCAGTCTGGAGATTCCTCAAAAACCTAGGATTAAAGATTCCATTTGACCCATCTATCCCGCTCCTGGACATTTTCCCAGAAGAACTGAAAACATCATACCACAGAGATATATGTGCTTCCATGTTTATAGTAGCACAATTTATAATAGCCAAATCTTGGAAACAACCCAAGTGCCCATCAATTGCAGACTGGATAAAAAAGATGTGGTACTTTTACACAATGGAGTACTACTCAACTATAAAGAAAGATTGCATTGAGGCTTTTATAAGTAAATGCATATGACTTGAGACCATACTCATAAGTGAAATAAATCAAACTCACATGTGTAAATACTGTATTGTCTCCCTAGTGTAAAGAAACTGAAAGAGTAAATATGTTCCAAAATCTACAATAAATAATTATGTAAGGGTAAGAAACTGCTCGAAGAGGCAAAGTAACTGGGATAGGGGAAAGGAGGAAAGAAGGAAGGGAAAAGGAAAAAGACATGAATTTGTATATATATACATAAGATAGCTAAAATGGCTATACTACTAATTGTATTAGTTCTTGGAAAAGAACAGTTAATACTCATATGATTAGACCAATTTTACATGTATACACCTGGTATTCTAAGCAAACCTTTTGAAGGTAACAATATGCAATATTACAACCATTGTTAAATTCCTATCATCTTGTTTTGTAAACCTATATTGTTATTCTTTTGAGTTTGCTGTTGCTTGTCTCTTTTGCTTTTTGTTTTTCTTTTTTGTGTCTTTTTTTCTCCTAAATAAGTAAAAAGAGAGAGAGAGAGAGAAGTCTAAAAGCTTAACTAAGTGACTCAGCAGCTCTACTTCCTGGGGTATAGAGGACAATTCTAGGATATTGTTCATTTTGTCAACTTGAGAAGGTCAGAAGTTTAGCTAACTGATTCATCAGGGGGCCAGGTTTCCTAGTTTGTAACATCCTCAGCCTTTGAAAGAGGAGGGTACCCAGATTGTGTGAGTGCTACATCCACCCCAGGGGAGTGGCCTGCATTCAATAAAAGGCAAATGAGGAGGAACTGATTGCTGGTTCTTTGGAGGAGCTCCAGTCTTCATCTTCAGCGTGGACGTCGTCTCCTGGCTTCTGGCACAGACTCTTTGACTTTCACCTGGGACTCTTCAGCCTTCATCATAGATTCTTCATAGATTCTTCAGTGTTCTGTCATAGACCCATCAGCCTCCTGATATGGACTTGCTCAGGACACTGCAGTAAGCTCCAGCCACTGGGCTGGACACTTCAACCTCCAGCATGCAGACACCCTCTACACACTCCCTCATGTGACTTTGTGGCTGACCATTGTAAGACAATCTTGTAATGTCTTGTACATTTGTATATCTTGTGTTATATCTATTTCTTTAATAAACCCTGACTTATACATTTGTTATAGAAGCCATGGAAAACTGGCATGTTTGAAAATACCTTTGGACTTAGAACTAGACAATAGCTGGTGCACTTGACAGTACTGCATTCCTCTCTCTTCTAACAATAACATTGTTGTATATGTAGGTAAGGCAATGGCAGATTCTAAGAATGAGATTTTTTTTCAAGTCAAAATTTAATTTAGTTGTTTCCTTTCTATGAACACATTCCCAAGTGCTATTAAGTTTCTATTTGGATGCTAGGACCCCTTAAACATTATTTCAAGAAAGAAGTATTTTCTCCAAATATGGACAAGATGTTTTATACTTTAAACTTGAATATTTTCTTCTGTAAACTAATAAGTTCAACCAAATATTCTCTAAATTTATTCCCAGCTCTGAGATCCTAAGTTTGAAGCCACATCAGAGTCTTCTCCTAATGTCAGTATTGTACAGATGTATTTACAGTACTTTTACTTTGTAAGGAGGTAAACTTTCCTTTGTGCTTTATTTGAAGATAATCTTGATTATTTCACCTCGGGTCCCATTTCCTCCAGTGGGAAATTTTAGCTGCAAATCAACAAAGGTTATTCATCATCGACCCGCCTTTTCTTGGGGACTGTGTATACACATTGATTTTGTAACATGGTTATCAAATTATCTTCATAAATCAGCTCTGAGCCAAACAAACAATGTCTCAAACAAAAGTAAAAGATACCGTGGTCTTCAAAAAAGTACTATGCCTGTTTTTCCAAAAAAGTTTGTGATACTCACTTACCAGGGTAACTCAAAGCATCTTTAAAAGTCGTTTTCCTGACTTCACAGGACAAATGGGGAGATTATCATCCTCAAGTCTGTTACTTTTATAAATAAGTTTATCTAAAGGAGTATGCCAGCCAGGAGATGGGAAAGGAGTCACTTTCTGATGGAGCTTTAGGAACATAGTTTAAGTTAACGAGACATGGCAAGAGCAGGTGGGTAATTCGATGTTCACACACTATAATGGGCCAAAGGCTAATTACTATTCACTGTAAAATGAACATAAAAGTAGCAATTATGCCTTCATCCTAGTGGATGTGATGTATTAAAAGCTATCAGCTTCACCTTCTGTAATAACAGCTTTTGTCTGTTTGTATCAGGATGTGCAAAAATAAGATGGATATGGAAAGGAGAGCTTTGTGACTTTATACAGGAACAAACACAAAAGTCTCACTCACTGTTCTACCACCTCCTTCTGCGTTCAAGACAAAGGAGAGATGACACCCTGTGACTTAGAAACATCATATGTAAATATGATGCTTCTCTTCCCTGGCTGTGAAATGCTGCTGAATTAACTTCCACATAAGGATTTTTCCCTTGCCAACTCCTCATGGCACCCGTGAACTACAAATAAATACAGGGTTCACAAGGTGAAAATTTCAACCACTAAGTTCAAGCTGTTAGATTCAAGTAGTGCCAGGTGGCTGAGCTAAGACTTCATCATCTTCATCTTCATCAAAGGCACCCAATGAACAATGTTAATAAATCTTATTCCACAATTAATGAAAACTTGGAGAAAGTGCACACGAAAAACACAAAAAGAAAAGATAGTAAGTAGGTTTGAGGACATCAGTACTGTGGAATAATTCATGTTTGAAATTAAAATGAAAATATTAAGAGTTGTAGCAGAAAATTGTGATCTCCCAAGCAGAGAGGAAAGGATGCTAAAAGTGAATTGCAGGGAATTTTTATTTCCCAACTCAAGAAAATGAAAATAACTTTGACTTCACCAAGATCCTACCACTTGAAGACTTCTAAGATGTACATGTTTAGTGGGTTTCTAATTGGACATGAGTACTATTCCATGAAGCCTAGACATTGTTCCCAGTTTTTACTATGTCTCAGCATGTGCTGTGATAAACCTGTTTTGCACACAAGGCCTATCACTGGTGCTCAGATCATCTCTGCTTTCATTTTCCAGGATCACTATAAGGTCAGCTAACTGCTCTGTAGCCTCTAGTTTGATATCTGCCCTGGGAGAAATAGCCTGCTAGTTTCTGGACATGTCTGTGTACCAGAGGGTCAGGGGCTCAGCCGGTATTAGAGAACCACATGTGAAATACCAACTCTTTCATGATTTGGTAAATATAATGTATTAGAGCACTATAAAAAGTTTTCCTATGTAGACAGTTGATAAAATTCTTTTTATTTACTCAAGCTAGAATGTTCCCAACATGATAATGATAATTACACAGGAAGAAAAAAAAGTCTTCTACTTGGTGTCAAAGATGTCAGCCTAATGTAGAAGCTTGGTCCCAATTGTTTTTATTTTGCATCAATCTACATTTCTTGAAGACCATTTTTATTTCTAAAGTGAAAAAATATAAAAACCCAACTTCAGTTTATTGAAGCAGATGCAGTTTAACATTTCTTATTCCTAAAAGCCTACAGAGATTTCAGGATGACTCCATAGAACCTTGATTTTAGTTTAAATGTCAGGTTCTAGAGATAACCTGTCCATAATTCTGAATAAATTTTGATCAGCGTCAACACCATCTGATTCACCTGAGTGTGCTGCTTGAGATCAGCCCCTCAGAACTCCTATCCAAGAGGCAGCCCAAACCACTATGCAGCTGTCAATGTGCCTGAGCCCTTGGTTTATTTTCAGGATGGATAAAGTTTGGAAATATAATGACCCTAGAAGCTTCTCAAAGATGGACCTGAACTCTATTCTCATTTTGACTCATGCCATGCAAGTTGAGAGGATTATTTATATGACTGTGGTACAAATTATGTCTCAATGTCCTAATACATTCTATTCTATGGGTGTTGCCGACAAATACTGATTTTATTCAGAGCAAAAAGAATTATTTGATGACAAAATTTAAATTTCAATTTTAAATTTCAATTCCAGATATATTACAACAACACTACAACCACCAAACTCCTTAAGTCCTTCACAGCAATGATCTAAATCTTGGATGCAGTGGATGACTTCCTCTCATTCTTTAAATAATGATTTCTTTCATCAGGATATAGCTGGACATCACCCAGGATATACTGGCTTTCAAGGTCTAAATATGCTGCATGGTTTCTCTTTAATCTCACTGCTTTAAAATTTATCTGAAAGAAGCTTTACTGAATTTGCATTCTCATCATTCTTAGCTTGCCTCCTGATTTTATGTACCTTTGTCTGCTCAAGGAGATTACTAAGGTTACTGATGTGCTTTTAATGTAAGTATTCTCCCTTTGTCATGAAAAGGGAAATTACAAAGATGTCAAGTAACATTGAATGTAAATAAGCCTTTCTCACCTCAGCTAATGCTGCATTTCTTCAGCTTAGAAAATAAACTGATATCAAAGTAGGATTAATGTCAACAATCCACCAAAAGCTGGTAATGTAAGGTGAAGCAATAAAGCAAAGACCACAAAATACTAATGACTCTTTTGAGTGTTGATATTGCTTGTTTTCCATGGAGATTCACAGATCTCAATTCCATCTTGGTGATATTAACATGGCTGTGAAGCTAATACTATATGATCACTTTAAAAAAAAACAAAACTACTCCCTGGTGACTGGGGAGATGACCCAGGTGCACAGTAATGTTCTGCCTCATATTTTCAGTTTATTCACAGAAGCAAAAGATACTAAAGTGAATACCATTCACCCTGAGTAAGCCACCAACCTAATAACACTAGTATAAGAACACTCAGGTGAGTTAGAAGTAAAGGCAAGGAAAATATGTTGCAAAGCAAGGAAGGGTCAGCAATGTGTCAGAGACTGTTGCGCATGGCCTGCAAAGCCAAAATATTTGCTGTCTAGACCCTGCTAACCCTCTGTTATAAACCTTCAAAGGGAAATGTAGAAACCAGTCTATGTGTGACCTTGGGGTACTTCATCACACTGCAGATTAGTAAGAACATTCCTGAAGAATTCAAGCCTTCTAACTAGGTGTGTGTAGATGTGCTCACTGAAGAATACCAAAGCAGACCCGAGATAGGAGTTGTGAAAGTGACTTTTTAAGAGACACTCCCAGGAAAAGATAGGAGGAACCAGTGAAGGTAGGCATAACAGAGCTGTGAAAGAAGCAAAGCAAACAGATTGTAAGCCAAGTTCTAAGTCTTAACTTCATATTGAGATAAGTTCAGGAGTGCAACTACATTTCAGTTCCACCTCCAGGAAAATACAATAAGCTTCTGCATTCTTGCACCTGGGTGTGCAGACCAAGCACTCCATCACACCAAGGACAAGAAGCTGAAGAAAGACACAGGTGTGAGTCACTTGGAGCAGAGAGTGCAGAAGCAGAACAAATGGGCACTGGCGCCACAGAACATTAAAAGGGCACTGAGAGGATCTGGGTGGAGTGTAGTCAACATGATCCAAGCTAGATGTACTCTGATACATAAGTAATATGAAAATGGCTGCTGAGCAGCAAAATTGCTGCTGGTCAAGTTCATCCAGCATGCCTGGGCTCCATCTCAACCTACTGAAAACCTCAGTCCTTGGCATAAAGTCAAGTGATAACAATAACCATAGTTAATAATTATGGAGCTCTATCACAATGCCCTGAAGATCTTTGAATATACCCTTTTATTTAGTCCTCATATATCCTTGTGTTATGGCTTATGTCTAGATGTCTTCCCAAAGCCTCAGGTGATCATAGGTGGTGCCTCTGGGAGTGAATGGATTGTGCATGTGTGATACTGGATCAGCCCACTGATTGGTTTAGCATAGTTCTGGGTGTGACTGATGGATTTACTGAAGCATGAAGACCCACCCTGGGTATGAGTGGCACCAACCAATAGGTTTATAGTCTGGATAAAATAAAAAGAGAAGAAGGAAACCTACAGCTTCCTGCCTGCCATACCACGAGCTGTTTCTCCTTGGTCATGCCCCTCTGTCATAACACCCTGCCTCAGAGCCAGCTGACTATGGACTGAAACCACCGCGAAGTGTGAGTCAAAATAAACCTTCCCTCCTCCAACTTGTGGGTGTCAAGTATTTTGTCCCAGCAATGAAAAAGTAACTAAGACACCCTGCAAAGTTGGAATGACTGTCACTTTCAGACATAAAGAAAATAAGGCTGAAAGAGATTTAAAAATCTCTATCCAAAAGACAAATAATCCCAAATATCTCAGAGAAGAAGCAAGATTGATAAAATTTGGGCCCAAATCTGCCTTACTCTAAAGCCCTTTAGCATCTCATTCCCATACCTCTTGAGTGGTTCAAACTGGAGGACCATAGCAAAACCAGAATGCCACAAACAAGCACCTTCATGATATAGGACAGGTAAAAAATATTCCAGGTGCGATCATGGAAAAGACAGTGAGCTGCTTTGACCCTATCATGCAAGAAAGTGACAGGGCTTAAGGGGCAATTAGAACAAGGTGGCTGTTCTGTGATTGCAGTTTTTAAACTAATGAAAAAGTCCAAAACATATCATCCCTGGGTTACATTTTGAGAAACTGTGGAGAAACAGGCAAGAATAATAATAAAAAGAAAATACACCTCTCCTAAGGAATCTCTATCTTACCTGGAATTATGATAATTTTAAAAAGAAAGAGAACCTAATCCAGTCTAGCCAGTTGGAAATGGTTCGAGTTGTCAATTACAGATGAGTTAGCCATATGTGCATCTCTGTATCAACCTTATTGCTGATCTAAAATTGGAAATTAAAGTCATTAATTTCTGATATCAAGTGCAATGGACTATATCCAGATATATTTTTGAATATAAATATGTGCACCAATTCAGTGTGGTTTTTTTTTTTTTTTTTTAGTTCCAAAATGAGTAGGAGGAAGAACAATTTGGTTTGCTGGCCAAGTTCTATTCTAGGGTAACTAAAATCTGCATACTTACAATTCTTTTTCATAAATTTCAGCAGCTACAGGCTTCTTTCTCCTTCTTGATCTAAAGGGCATCCAGTGATCCCATTGTTAGCTGACTTCTCCATGACTTCACCAGATGACTTTCTCTGTATGCATGTGGGGGTCCATGTGTAAACCCAAATGTGAACCAGATACACCATTCAGGCTGAAGAATTACATAAAAATATATTTAGTTAGACTTCCCACGCTTGGTTTTGGTTGCAGAGCCTTCAAAAAGTATACTTCTAATTATATTTATATCTTATAAAGATAGCCTGATATAACCAACTAAATTCATAGTAAATTAATACATAAATGATTGACTGAAAGTATATCTCAGTATTTAGATAAATAGCAATTTATCATAGAAAGGTCAGTCTTGTGCTGTTTTTTTGTTTTGTCTTGTTTTTTGTTTATTTTCCTTCCTAGATCATCCCAGGGTCCCCTTAGAATGCGTATTCAAAATAAAAGTACATGTTTCTTCTCTTTCTAAGGATTTTTAAATACTTTCTACATATGAAAGATTGACTCCAACAATGTTCTTGCTAATAAAAGCAGCAGAAAAGGAAATTAAAGTAATGAGGAAGGGAATTAAATGGATGAGAATAAGAGGAAAACAGAACATGCAAGCTACCACATGGTTCATAAATAAAGACAAAAAGGAAAACATGCCACCAGATGGCAAGCAGGACAACAGCCGCTTACAGCCGTTAGAAGCAAAAGCATTCATTATAATTTCTGATATTGTATTTCTGTCTAAATATGGCGATAAAGCCTCCTTTGACTGGCTTTAGCTATTGTAATGCAGCAAGGAAACTTGTTTGGCAGGAGAAGCCACAGAAGAAACAGAAGGCAAAATCGCACAGAGACTAAACAGCTCTGTGGAAACATAGAAATCAAACAAAGGCAATAGTAGATTTAAATCGCTGATTTTGAAATGTTACAGAACACTCTCTTACATTCTAGAATGGAAATTTGCAAAACCTTCAAGATAGAAACAGATTTTGCTTGCCCCAGCTTTATTTGCTGTACCTTCTAGGAACAGGTATAATTCCAGCAATATAACTCTCGAATGTGATTCTCAAGTTAGCGGCCCACTGCTACTCTGAAGTCTAAACTTCAGCTTTTACATCTGAGTAAGCCTATTTTTTAGCAACTTTGATATTTAAAAATCTAAGTACATTTGGGATTAAAATAGAGTACTCTAACAAGCATATACAAAAACATAGCAGAAAGTAAGTTTAGGAATTAAAAGACACCAAATTAAAATAACATTAAAAACAAAAAAGATTACAATAAATCTCTAACATCTCATTTAATTCACATTTGTAGTTTTACACTTTAAAGAAGGTAATATTTTTATAAGACATAACACTACATACATCCATCAAATCAAAAGTATTTAGAAAATCAAAAGGTTGAATAAAGGACTTCTGGTTAAGAAATATGAAGCTTTTTACTTGAAAATGCTCAGTAATGTCTTGGTTGATTGAAATTGTTAATCAACATAAAATATGTATGATTCAAGCAATTACAGAGCAAATATAGTTTCTTATTTCCAAGACACACAGTGGATGCCTAAACAGGATTTAATGAACCTTTTAAAATACTTCACACCTTAGATATTTTCTATTATTCATTATTACTTTCTATTCTCTTCATTTCTATTAAATGACTAGCTAACTATAAGTGTAATGATGTGTTCTAGATTTTCTTCTTACTCCTGGAACATTCTGGATAACCAACTGTACATGAGATAACTGTTTGGTACATATGGACATGTGGTATATTCATAAACGACTGATGGATGAACAGTGGATAAATGCACAGATAACAAAATGAATAAATAAATTAGCAATTGAATGAATGCAGTCTTGCATCAGGTGCAGACTCTGAATGGAGATCTGTGTGTAGGGATATATTGGGAAGAGCTCTCATGCATGAAAGAATGAGGGAGGTGGGATGGCAAGGGAAAAACTAAACAGCAATGTAGTCTTCACAAAAGTCTTGTCAGTGGCTCCCAGAAGGAGTTCTGGAACTGGGGCAGCTCTTCAGCGATCTCTTACACAGGGGCGTAAGACCTGAGCGTTATGCCTCACATCAACCAGGAATGGAGCTTTAGACAATGCAGATTCTTCTGTAGAGGATAAATCCCAGAGAAGGACTCAGCTGAGAGGAACTGGTGGCCAACACTGAAGCTGGGGGATGAGTGCCTTGGCTCTGAAGCGGGAAGAGGGTGCTGCTGACAGCACTTTCTACTGTATATTTACATGGATTTTGACTGACCAAACTTGACTATTACCAGAGACAAATGAACAGCTAGAGTTAGCTACATGCTCAGTTTTCTAGAAGCAATTAAGTCATAAATGAACTAAATGTATGCCTTTAAAAATGTTTTTAAAAGTTATCATTTTATGCCATGAAACACAGATCACAGTTAACTCTATGCACCTGAGATCCAATGAATATAAACAAATAATATTATCACTCTGCAATGGACTTTGATAAAAATCTGGCAATTTAAATTTATACTTTTGCCAAAGGCCTGGATGAAAAATTTCAGCGTTGATGCCTGAAAACATATATACACATTGACAACAAACCACAAAAGAATCTGATAGACATTTATAGACTGACAGTGAAGAATCTCAACAAGTCTCTCATTCAGTTGAGTAGACAGAGAATTATCTATAGGAAAAACCAGGATTTTTCTTCAGAAACAGGAGTAGGTCTCCTCTGCTTCTTGAGTGAATAACAAACCCTCAAAACTCTGAACATGCCAGATGATATTTGCTTGGAAAGAACATAGCATTTTTTATAATAATGAAAGCACCAGCAGCTGCCGTTAAAGATTTAAAGACATGGCTCATCAGGGTTCCCAGATTCCAAAGATGACACATTACTGATAAAGCCAGCATCTTAAAAGTGAATTATTTAAGTCATATATGTGTGTATTTTTAGTAACTAGAAACATGTAATTGTAATTTTTAAAAAATCCTTTTTAAATCATAGTTGTAAGTAACCAAACAGTAGTAAAAATCCACTAATAGACAAGACTCTTATCTTGTCTCTCCAAAACACTGAAGCTCAGATAGACATTCAGAAATTGAGAAATTACTGCAGGCTAAGAGTCTGCATCTTTAACTGTTAGAGGGTCCTCTGATTTAAAGTGTAGATTTAGTTTACTCCAGGCTACATAAAACTGTTCCTCTCCAAGAGAAGATGGACAGCTATCATGTAATGTATACTGCTGAAAAGGTCAAACCCACCCTGTGCCTCCCCCCAGGTAATCAATACAGTTACATAGAGAATGGGTGGAGGAAGGAAGGGCAAAATTTGGAATTATACAAATCCATGTATGGGTTAGATCGTGTACCAATCACTTTATAATGACTACACTATCCCCCAAAGACACCTCTATTGATGGGATTTTGCCTTATTACAAAAGCCTTCCCAACACCTGACCACACACACACAAAAAATTCCTCATTCACTACTTGTGAGCAGATTATTTCAGCTGGGATATAAACCTGCATGAATTAAACCCAAAAGTCTCATTAGGAATCCTTTTCAGAGGAAGTGATGTTTTATCAGACAAAACTGTGGGAAAAGTGAAAGTACATGGAATTTGTTCATATGCAAATTTGCCCTAACTTACCGTGAAGAAGGGAGATTTGTGAGGTGACACTATCTCCTTTCACCTCAATTGTCTTAACTGCTACAACTTTAACAGGAGCCAAAAGTGACTTAAACCTAGATTTTCAGTCCTACCCTGTTATGGTCTATTAATCAACCAGCTACTACAATGTTAGAAAATATATCTCTGAATGATCCTTGTGTTTCTGTGTTATCTGCATGATAAATTCAATGCCTACCATCTTTGTCATTAGGTGATATTTGCTGGTAACAATATTCAAGTGTAGCAGCAAGTCATGAGTAGGATATGTTTTCACTAAAACTAATTTAAATTCCAACATCTTGTGTGGAGATGTGAAATGTCATGAAAGGTTCTCTTTAAAGTCACTAAAAAGAATGAAAATTAATTAAATTAACTTAAACACCAATAATTTTGCTGAAATTTTTCAGCCATTAGAAATTCTCTTTACTTTCCAAACCGCCACTTTCATAACACTTAACATTCAAATAAAGAGAGTTAATTCACCCTGGACTACAATAAAATTCTTCTGAAAATACTTTTGGAATCCAATATCATCTCAAATAAGTTATTGAAGATTAATGTTACTACTGAGAATTCTAAAATAAATTACTGCAAAAGATCAAATTAGTGTAAATGTCTTTTATCCTTTAGATCTAGGCACATAATTTTCTCCTGTTCTAAAATGCAATAATAATTAAAGCTTGATAGAAGTCCCTAGTTTCCCAAATTGATCCTTCAAAGAATGTTGTAATGGTTTAATATTACTGAGAATAGAAAGAGCAACTGATAGTATTATTTTTATGAATTCCCTTATGAAATAAGTCAGATATAAATATTATGGGTTTATGAATTCAATATATCCCTGGGCCTGTTGACTTTAAAATGTCTTTTCTTAATAGATGCAATCACTTATTGCTTGTTTCTAACAGGCAAATGAAGTGAAGAGTTACCCAATTATTTACTTAATTTAGGAGCACCTAACTCACAAACAGTGGAACTGTATTTCTAAAGAGTGATTATAAGGTCTTCATTTTTAGGAAAAGGGCACAGTATTTTCCACAACAAGTATAGTTTTAATATTAGGTGTGGGTTAAGAAGCTAGACTTCTTTAATTCAAATCCCACTTGGTCACTGCCAACTTGTTAGCTTTTTAAAAATGTTTAACCTCTTTTGGCCTTGGTTTTCTCATACATAATGTGGGACAGTAATAATACCTGCCTTGCAAGATTGTGATGTTAAATCAGATATTACAAATAATGTAATCTGAACAGCACCTTGTGATTAAGAATTATTTTCTACATTAAAAAATTATTTCCTATTTTAATGCAACTGACTTGAAAAACTGGGGTACAAGCTATATTTTATAACACTTGCTTCATTTTAAATGTAGACATTATTGCCTAATACTCAGAGGACATCAGCAACAATAAGTTCACTCTGAATCTCCTCTGAGGCTGTTCCAAAATCCCAGTAACCAGGATCATGCCCAACACATTATGTGTAAGATTCAATACGTGCCCCAATGTCAGTAGCTGAGTTTCTGTCTTATTCCTCTAGGTCTGAGTTCTTACCTTCATTTTGATCCAAATCTTAATGTGCCCCTACAAGCTTCTTACAGATGAGAACCTTACTGCCAGTCCATCCTTCTAGCTCACTTTTAACTCCTTCCTGTCAGTCCAAGTTTATTTTGCCTGGCATTAACTATGACTTCAATCACCAAATATTTATTTAGCATTTATTATGTGGGATGGAAAGGAAGCAGCATATACGTGGATTCGTACTTGTAGTTTGTAAGGCATTGCCCTCTTAATTAGAAACCAGTGGTGCTACCACCAGATCTTCCTACTTGGACTGGCTGCCTGGAATCCCCCTTGCATTACTTGCTTCTGAAATCTTTATTATGCATTTTCTTCAAGTGTATTTGATGCAGTTCTTCCAAGAAGCCAAAGCCTCTTCGATCCCTAAGATCAGCCCCAGGGAAATCAGTATTCATAAGAAGTTACCTGTGGCCTTCTTATTGGCATGTGGGCCACAGAATTTTGGAAGATTGAGATCAGACTATTGTCTATTTAAATATGAATATAATCTGCCCATTGGCCTCTGGAACCAAATCACTTCAAAGATTTATGTCCCCATTACTTCTGTGCTAAGCACATCACTGCTTGAATGGTGCCTCCTCCCATTTGCTTTTCCTGACTCCTAATCACATGCTGCCACATTGATTCAAGACCAGCATCATAATCCAGGGTGATGCATACCCATCAAGATGTCTCTAATGAAATTGGTACTATCTGCCCTGACCTCAAAAGACACACAGGCACTCATAAGAAACCTAAATTAAGTAAAACCAAGCATTTTATTGCACTTGCCCCAATGAATGAGACTTTCCTTTAAGGGCCCTGGTTTCCCAATATGCACAAACCAGTAGAGAAAGCCTATACTTCCCTCTGGCAGGGAGTGCATGAGAGATATGCCAAGGGGGAATACAGCTTTTGTTGGAGACACTCCAATGTGCAGGACATTGTAATGAATGTTATTCATATCTAGCCTCACTTAATCCTTGAAAACCCTTTGAATTAGGTATGCTAAGGCCCATTTCTTTGAGAAAGAAGTAGACTCAGACATATAAGCAGTTTGGTCAAGGCCACATAAATCCTGAGCTGTATGTCAGGGGCCCTTTGCTTTTGCATAAGGAAGTGAGTGACTACAGAGCCTCTGTGGGGCAGCATCTATAAAGACGGGCACAGATTCACGCCAGGTGCTGCAGACAGAGGGAGCTTTAGATAATGTAGTAATGGATTATGTAGAATGCCAATAATGAAGCCATATGTTCATTTCTGAATTTTAAAATGTTAAACAATCATTTATGAAGTTGTTTTGCTTTATTTTAAAGAATACAAACTTCTTTTAGTTATATAAGTCAGTAAGGTCTTATGTATAGCAAGAAATATTCCATTGAAATGTTATGCTGTGGGAAAATGTAAATGTTTTTCAAGGTTTCCGTAAAATGTGAAAATAAAATTTAATTCTAGCATCAAAAAAAAGAAAGAATAAGAAGGAAAGAAAGAGAAAGAAAGAAAGAAAGAAAGAAAGAAAGAAAGAAAGAAAGAAAGAAAGAAAAAATGAGGGGAGGAAGGAAGTGAGGAGAGGGGAGAAAAGGGGAGGGGAGGGGGAAGAAAAGCAATTTAGCAACTCAGGGCTTTTGAACAAGAGAGACATTCCAGATTATTGTTGAGTTCCACATTAGTCTGCTAATAGTTGTGATTAAAATGACCCTATCTGGCAAAAAGGAACAGAAGTTATAGAAACGAGGTATCCTCAGCTTCACTTGTTCCCCAAAGAGTGCCCACAAATCTTACAATCACTTCCCTCTCTATCTCCTGAGCATTATGGCCTTCAACTCACATCCTGAAGCTGTACCTCTACAACCTTGATATACACTAATTAACCTAACAATCTACAAATATGCTTGAAGCCATGAAAAGGGTTTCTGGATTTCTGAGATGAGATAAACCAGATAGAATCCCTATTACCAACGTCTTGATATTCCATCCATGGAAACAATTGAACAAGCAAGTTCAGCACCATTAGCAAAATGTATAAAAGAGATGTGAGCCCAGGGTTTTTGCAGGATTTGGGGGGTTTCAGAAAGGTTTTCCTGAGAAGGTGGCATCTTCACTATATGCAAAGGATGGGTGATAATTAACATGGGTCTTCGGGATGTAGTTCAGAAGTCTGATGATCAAAGACAAATCCCACGTTAATAAGGAAGCTTTCTTCATGAATGTTTATGACTTACTTCTCATTCTGAACTGAACAAAGCTGCTAGTGTTTTTCTTCTGGCATTTTGCATAAGAACTTGATCCATTTTCATTCCAAATTCTGCAAGGTATTCACCATACACTATAACTCTAGTTTAGGTAGGATTTGAAATATCAGCTTTGAGAGCCTACACAAATTTTTTCTAGGCTCCAGCTTTGCATACTACTTCTTAACTCTAGAGAATATTTATTTGCATAGTCTCCACCTTTAAAAAAACTAGTTAGGGAGAACACACTTATGTGTGAAAAGGTTCAAAGTCACATGGGTGGACATTGTATTGTGTCCCTATTATAAGAAAGTGGGGAAATTAGTGGGATCCAAAATACAAAATAGAGGTTGTGAAGGTGAAAGGGAAGGAGATGTCTCCAGGGGGAAGGCAAGGGCCATTGTTAATCTATAATTCTGTTTTGAAGCCCTGTATTGTTCTCATGGTTCTGTTTAACAAAGTTTTATTGTTTAGTTATCTTTGATTTTATTATATTTGATGGCATGGACAGCTATTGCAAAAATAACAATTGGATTATAGCAGTCATTATTGTTTTCCTATTGTCTTGTTCCAAAGCCTTTATTGCTTTACTTGTTTTCTATTGATTGATTTTATTCTATTTTGCTTTGTTTGATTTTGTTATGTGTGAAGGTCTAAGCAGCTACTTTGAAGATAAGATGCATCAGGATAGCCTCTGTTGTATTCCTGCAGTCTTGTTTGAAGTTCTGTATTGCTTTCAGTGTTTTCCTTTGATTGGTTTTTTTCTATTCTGTTTTATTTGACTGTATTATACCTGAGGGCATGAGCAGTTATTTTGAAGGTAACAAGAGGCATTATGGTAGCCATTATTGATTTCCTTTAATCTTGTTATGAGGTCTTGTATCATGTTCATTATTTTGTTGTGATTGACTATTCTATTCTATTTTGTTTTGTTTGTTTTTATTATGTTTGATGATATAAACAGCTACTTTGAAGATAACAAGATACATTACAGTAGCCACTGTAGTATTTCAACTGCCTTGTTTTGAAGTCCTGTATTGCTTTCATTGTTTTATATTGATTGCTTTTATTCTGTTCTGTTGTGTTTGATCTTATTATTCCTTATGGTATGGGAAGTTATTTTGAAAATAGCTAGGGGCAACATGGTAATCATTGTTGGTCTATTTTTGTTTTGTCTTGAAGTCTTGTATGACATTCTTCACTTTGTTTTGATTGAACGTTCTGTTTTATTTTGTATTTGTTTTATTCTCTTCAAAAAAAACTAGTTAGGACATTTTTTAAGTCATATGCTCAAAGCTAAATAAAAATAAAAAGTATCTTTTATCTTGTTTTGAAACTTAAAAACATACTGGCAAATATTCCTTGGCTAAAAGATAAATAATCCCTGTGTCAGGACAACAAATGCAAAAGATTTAACACTAAAATCTATCTGAGTAATGCTAAGAGTCCTCAAGAAATTCTTGATGTGCAGCTGTGGGGTATGTGCTATCTGCAGGTCCTCAAGTAGAAGCCAGACCTCAGAAGGCTCTGAAGACTGAGTGATAACATTTTTTAAATCACCATGGAGCTTTCCTGGAAGGCAAGGTAAATTCTTCCATGAAGAAAATATATGCAGATTTATCTCATCTCCAAATGGAAAGATGAGCTGCAGAGCTTTACACCGTTTGGAGATTAAATTGGCCCAGTGGGAAGACCAGTTAAAGGAGAATTACAGTGGTTTAGACTTGAAAAAATGGAAGGCAATGAATCAATGCTCTTAGAAGAACAGTGCTTTTAGGCTTACTGTTATAGTATGCTATTTCTCCTCCAGAGAAAAAGAAATATTTTAAATTATATTACTATCGTAACTTATAAATAAAAATATGACACTGAGTTATTTTAATCTGACACTGATGCTACTTGTAATTACAGTTTTCCATTGCAGCAGACGGGCACTACTCCAAGAGGTAAGAAAACAGACATAAATAATATCAATTTATCTGTATTTTAATTATTAGATCTATTTTTAAAAGGAATTAATAAGAAAGAAATGGACCTAGACACTAAAGATCCTGAAGTTCTGTTTAATTAAAAACAACAGCATTGATGCTATTTAGTATATTATATGTTGTACAATACATACAGAGCTTGCCAAAAATAAGAAAGTATACAAAATTCATAAAAAGAAAAATAGTATGTTTTTTCAACAGGTGGTGTTACCTTCATATGGGGGACCCTAGAGGAGGTTGCATATCACAGAAAACCCACAACACTGCTGGCTCTTAGAGAAGAAATTGAAAATGCATGTGCAGTAATCCCAATGACCAGGGTTACACAAGCAGCAGTTTGATGTACTAATAAATATCTGGGAGCTAATGGTCATCACTTTGAGTATCTTTTATAATTATAGAGGTATTTTTAAATTTTTTAAAATTTTATTTTAAAGAGGATAAAACCAAGGAAAATAAAACAGAATAAAACCAATCAAAACAAACCAGTGTAAAGGATACAGGACTTCAAAACAGTACAAAATCAGCAATGGTTACCATAACGCCTCTTGCTGTCTTCAAAATAGCTACAGATACCTTCAGACATAGTAAAAATCAAACAGAACAGAACAGAACAGAACAGAACAGAACAGAATAAAACCAATAAAAACAAAACAATGAATGCAATAAAAGACTCCAAAACAACAGTAAATCCAAAATGGCTATTTAATATATCTTGCTATCTTTGAAATAGCTGCTCATACCATCAGATATAATGAAATCAAACAAAACGAAAGAGAATAAAACCCAACCCAACAAAACAATGAAAAAGATACAGGACTTCAAAACAAGATGATATGGAATCAAAAATGGTGAACACCCTCAGAAGCAGATTCCCTCCTAGATGCCACACTGCATACCGCTATCCTTTGAACAGATGATCAGGCCACTGGCCCTAGATGTGCAAAGTCAGTGAAACACCAAAACACCACAGGCATCATATTGCATTTCACCTCAATAGTTATCATCATAGCCTATGTTTCTCCTGATCAGTCAGTCGATTATGGGAGGGGGTATTGGTTCTTCTTGTTTGCCAGCCCACATGCCTGAAGGGGCTGGGGTCTGATTCTCCCCATCAGCAGCGGCCCACGCATGGTGCTGGTTCATTCTGGGGGGGTGTGCTTCTTTGTGAGTCCTTGTACTCTCCCCCTGCAGTCCGTGAATGGTGCTAACTCCAATTGTAGAGGTATTAATATCATGATATCTCAACAAATTTAGTATTAAAATATCTATACAAGTTTTTCTTTTCCTGAAGTATATATATATTTTTGGTGGGCTCTGTATGTATAATATTTTCATTGCAAGATTTAGGAGAACCTAGGACCAGCATAGCCTTGATTTTATTTTTGTTACTGAAATTTTACGTTTTGGGGGTTTTGCTTGTTGGTTTATCTGTTTTGCTTTTACTTGATGGCATGTGTTTGGAGGAACAGAACAAAGAAAAAAGAACAAAAATCAATGGTATTGGCAAAATTCAAAACTAGTATCTTCAGGGTCTGACTGGATATTGGGGGGGAAAGATTCTAATTCAGCCAAAATTTTCCAGTTAAGGCCAAAGTCAACTGAGTTTTGAAAACTTTAAGAATTCTTTTGTTTAGCATCCCAGGTTTCTTAATGTAAAGAATCAAAAATTCTACTGACATTCAAGACATCTTGGGAAACCAAACATAGTTCTTGTCTTGAAATCTCTTTCTAAGTTTGACCTGAAGGTATCATGGAAAGCTGCTGTCAGAGGGTATTTTAAAGATGTTTTATAATGAGCCTGTTGAAAATCCAACATCTTCCATGTCCAGAACACCCAGTATGTTTTTGTGGGTTATTTCTATCAATTCTTCAAAGAAATAAGTGCCCTCAAATATCACAAGGGTGATTCATCCTCAATAAAATAAATGTGATCAATTTTTACACTACCTCAGTAACAGGAAGATTAAATATATATGTGTGGTTCATCACTTTCTTCAGGATGGCAAAATAATTTAAGGAAGAAGGATGATAATGGGGGTAACCATACTCTGTTCTGCCAGAGTGGAGAAAGAAACATAAGGAGTGCTCAAAGCCAGTTTGGAGTTTATCCTCTTGGATGTCACCACAAAATAAGGATTTGTCTGATGAAAATGTATCAACAAAAAACACTTCCAAAACAATCTCCTGACTTACCATATTCTTTGTGGATGATATAAACCTATTTAGACAATGAATAGAAGAAAATAATATCCTAAAAGCAATATTTGAAACTAAAAATATCTATCCTTGGTCTTAAACGCACTACATCCCAGTTATGAGTCCCTAGTGTCGAGACCAGAACTATAGTCAGAAAGTAAAAGTTTAAGAGTAAATGAGTGAACTACTTATCAGCCAAATGGGTCTAATTATCTAAAGGCAAACAATATTTATACAATTATAAAACAACTAACAAAAGCCTGATATATTTTTCTTTCCAGTGGCCTTTACTTAGTTCTGTAGTTCTTCCTTTATAATCTAACTGCTTCAAACCTTAGTTTCTCCTTCTACAACCCAAATGGAACAAATCCATGTATCAGAGATGCCCATGACAAAAAGAAAAAAACTAAGAAAGAAAAAAGACAGATAAAGAAAAAAAGAAAAACACCTACAAAATAATTGCAGGTTCTGTTACCTACTAAAGACCATATGCAGAAAGCCAAGAAAGACTTTTCTGTAGATAACACAACTGCCTGAAGTATCTGAACACACAAACACTGAGTCTCAAAATAATTTTATTAAAAGAAAAAGTTTAGGCTGGGGACATAGCTCAGCAGCACAAATGCCTGCCTGCCAAGTGCAAGGTCATGAATTCAATCCTTGGTACAAAAAAAATAAAATAACATAAAGTAAAATAAAAAAAATAAAAGAAATTTAAAAAAAGAAAAAAATTTTTAAGTATTTTATTTATTTGTATGTATTATCTACATATGATATATAAATATATAATTCAATATAAATTATAGTTATGTATGCTATATATAATATGTAGGTACATATTTTATATGGTTGAGTACATGTAGATAAATTATATATAATACATCTATATAGTTATATATATATATTTTTTTGTCTTTTTGAAGCAGAGCCTCATTAAGCAGTTCAGACTGGCCACACGCTCACTTTGTAGCTCAGGCTGGTCTTGAACTCGCAACAATCCTTCAGCTTCAGCTTCTCAAGTACTGGGATAACAGGTGTGCACCACCATGCCCAGCTTATATAGTTATATTTAAATGCATATTTTTTTCATATAATCCTTAGGTATGAGGTTTCACAAAAAACATATCCAGTGTCATTGAAAACTGGAATTCCAACAGGCACAAGCCTTCCTTAGTCATACAATGTCATTTCTTCCAGTAAGGTCTTGATATTTCCTCAAAACTCTACTGGAAAGTGAACTCTTAGGACTCACAAATCTCTATCAGGAAATCTCTCCTTTCCCCTTTTGACCTGCCAAAGAATACTTCTCCTGACTTTCCCCTACAAAGATATGCTATATGATTTCTTCCAAAAACTTTGGCTTCAAGAGAGATTAATATGACCCTTGGACTCAAGCAATTTCTACCTTCTATCTATCCATTCTGAGCTTCTTGTGAAATAAGGAAGCACTGAGATGTACTCCACATGTGCATAGCGTTATCAGGGTCTCTTCTCTCTCACAGTTCACTACCTGGTGAGAGGCAGAGACCAGTTGATGGACAAAAGAAAACAGTGAAAGTACTGTCATAGCTATGCAAGAATTCTCATAGCCTTAGAGGGGACAGTAACTCACGGGCCTGAATAGCCGGGCCAAAGGAGGTTTCCCAAAGGAAATGACATCTAAGGAAATCCTGAAGAAAGAAGGAGGGTCAATTGCCCCCATTACAGTTTGTGTCTAGATGGTCCCCCAAAACCTCATGCAGATATAGGTAGGGCTTTTTCAGAGGTGGCTGGATCTGCAGTGTGTGATTTATTCATGGTGCAATGCTAGGATTCGGGTTGCTAAGATTAAAGGGTGGGTAATTGCTTAATTAGTCCACTGACTGGTTTGCCACCACCCTAATCCCAGTATCCTAGACAGAGCACAAAAGGGGCAGAAAGATGCCATTAAGGTCCCTGGTTGCTTTAGTGCTTTCTGCCCACTATGCATATTTCTCCTCCGAGTAGCCTGTCAGCCCTGTCACCCTGCCTTGGAGCCAACCATTATGGACTGAAACCTCTACAAACTGTGAGCTAAATAAAATCTCCCCCTATAAATTTTGGTGTCAGGTATTTTGTCTAAGCAATGAGAAAAGTGATCAAAATATCAGTCAAAAAAAAAGGCAGAAAGCAAAAAGAAGGGAGACAAAAAATGAAGAAAGACCAGATTTTGAAAATAGCATGTGCATAAGAAGAGAAGTAGAAGTCAAAAATCTAAAAAAGTCCAACATGTCTGGAAAAAAGAAATCAGATTGTGTGATGGAAGGGGTAAGCAGTCATCACATTGAGAAAGGCCCTCAGCCTGTTAGGGTCAGTATGTCCTACTGAAGAAAATGCATGCTTTAACAGGTATAAGCAAGAAAAGATAGAACCCCAGCTGTGATTTAGGGAATATCCTGCCAGAGGAAAAGTATAATCAAGGAGTCCAGATCAGAGGCAGTTGCAGTTGTCCAAGCGAGAGATAGCAGGGAGTGGTTGTAGTGCAGACATCAAGAGGGAAGAACCTGAGAAATATGAAAGAGAAAATTAGCAGAAGCAGTAGCCACCCCATGTGGATTAAGGTCAAAGAGGTCAGGACTAATGTATCTATTTAAAAAATATTTACTGAGTTCCTTCCATATGTCAACACTCCTGTATGTGCCAAGAATACAAGGGCACCCAAGGGAGTCACACTTCTTTGCTATGGTAAAAGCACTGAGAAAGTTACATGCTAAACCTTTGACCACAAATAAGTTTATAGTTCAAATTTATGCCAAAAACTGAATTAAAACTAAAGAATATGATAAGAGTTTATAATGGAGATGTTATTTAGACTAGAAGCTTAAAATAGACTTCTCTAAAGATTAAAACTTAAAGTCAAGTCCTGAAGGACTGAGGCAAGTGACAAATGTGAAAGAAAAAATTTCCAAGATAAAAGAAATGATGTGGAGAGTAGCAGAAGTATTCAGATGTATTTAAGAGCAGTATCTGCTATACTCAATGATAGACTGGATGTAGAAACAATGGGAAGAAGAAGGTTAAGGGCTAATTACAAGATTTCCAGCATGAACAACTAAGGGGCAGTCCCAGACAGTGATGAGCAATTTCTGCACCATCTCTCTTCACAGCAAACTGTTAGTCATCAGGCATTGCCTCTGTTTGAGGCAATTCCCTGCCTTCTGAAGCATCTCCTCATCTTCAAATAGGCTGGGCAGACCAATAGTCAGAAAAAGAGGGGTATAAGAATTTTTTTCTTTGATTAGTGAATCAGTCCTTTAGCTTTTGTGCTTTTCTCCTGAGTGTGACCATGTCATCTTGAGTCTCTACAAGCAGAGGGACCAACCCTTTCAACCTAGCTCTGGTCATTACTAAATGAATGATTGTGAATGATTCTGATTAGCTGGTAATGCCTAATAAGGTACTAGCCCTTTGGGATAACTGATTTACACTTCAGAGGGAATACTCCATGCCTAAATCTACTGATACTAATTTTCACACATTTTTAAACAGTGATTTTATGAAACTTACCAACTCATAAAGATGCTTAACCTAAGGAACAGATGAAAAGTAACTATTCTGGTGGAAGCTGGGGTGAAGAGTTCTGAGGGTCCTCCATTGAGCTTCTTGCTTCCTCTGTCTCTCTCTCTCTCTCCAGAATTATCCCTGCAGAACTTTGAGGTTTTGCTTCAATTCAAAGATAAGCTGGGAGAGATAGTGGGAAATCCGAGATCATGTAAGAAACAGAGCTTCTCAAATCATAACATGAAAGCTAGAAAAGATTAAAAGAAAAGGAAGCCCAGAGATTTTTAGGTCCTTATTCTGGTTATGGAAATTATAGTTTAAATATGCATTATATTATTATATGCTTCATGATGAACAGAACAGGCAGGGGGCTAGTGAAGCTGTTGTCATAAAGTAGATGGGACCCTCAGATGGACAATTTGAGAAGAGTTTAATAAACAACGCATATGAAGGTCGAGGAGGCGAAAAGGAGGGAAGGGAATCCCCACAGAGCAGATTAGAAGGACCATCCTTGAGATGCAAGGAGGCCCAAGACAGGAGCAGGATCCTTTAGTTGGGAAGCAGCCAGAATGAGAGGCTACTTCAAGTAGAAAGATGAGGAAAATCTCAACTTCACTCAGATTTAATCTCCTGTAACCAGAAGCCAGAAAAGAATGAACCCTGTTGAGATAGATCCTCAGAGCTGGGTAAAGAATGGTAGAAAGCAGGTCTGAAGCAACATACAGGAAATAACACAGCACAATCAGTTATCATGATCTGTATGTGCATGTATATTTTAAAAAATTTTAATACTTGGATTATGATAAAATAATTGTAAATACCATATTGTTTCCATTGAGTCTTTTACATGTATAAAAAGTGTAGGAACCATTAAAATTAAGTTCCCAAAGATCTTTCCTAGTATCTATATTTCCATAGGTGACTCTGATGCATGGGTTCCAAAGAGCATATTTCAGAAACTTCTACATCTCTTGATAGAGAGCCATAGTATACTTGTAGTTACATGTTGATATGACAAGTGCACATTTACTTTCATTTACTTAAAATAAGCTCTATTACTTGCCTCAGTCAGTATCCTGACCACCTAAATTTTTCTTAAAACCAAAAATCACAAAAGTGACTCAAGTATCTAGACATTTCTTTAACTTGAAATATTATTTTTACTTATTCAGCAATGTTTTCAAGGATTGTCTTTAAGTAAGGTTCTGTTTTGATGTTCTAAATGATCATTCTGATTGGAAAGCTTGCTTCCTGCAGGCAGCCAGCACAGACAAGGAGACACAGCCAGACCCATTCCTACACACCCACCACCACTGCTAGAAAGCTTGCCTTCCTTAGGTAACCAATGTAGACCGGGAGAAACAGCCAGATATGCCCTTTGTGCTTACAAGCCATTGGAGACCCTTGCTTCCTTCAGGCAGCCAGCACCCACCAGGAGAATCAGACGAATACATCTCTGTGTGCCTGCCACCATCAAGGGAGTCCTGGTGTGGACACACACACTAAAAGAAGAAGCAACCCTGCCACCATGCACCTGTAGCCATCTAGAGAAGCCCACCTCATGCTCTGCTACCTTCCT
>RJWT010006423.1:0-29161 GCA_004365215.1 Cuniculus paca | reverse complement strand
TTTTTTGTGGGTGCGACTCAATGATCTCCCATTATTACATCAAATGTGAAATCAGTGTTAAGAGAAGCCATGTTTAAGTAGAGTCTTTGTTTTAGGTAACGTTAGAAAACTTAAGAAGTCGTCATTTTTTTTTTCCTTCCGGGCGAGTATACCAGTATTGACCAGCTACTCTGGTGGTTGAAGGGTTAATGAATTCTCTCCCCACCCAACTCCAAATCCCCCTATCCCCACCCCAATCCCATCATGTGCCTGGTTGGTTCTGAAAGACTGGGGCTTGAAATTGCCCACAGGGCATCCCTCTTTCCATCCTTCTCCAAGGCCACCTGGGCAGACCCGAGCTTGCCTTCTGTCCTTAGGACACAAAATCCAATCAGGCGCCTGGTCTGCCAGTCTCTCTGACCTGTGAGCTGAGGAGAGGAGGAAAAACAGAGATGCTCTCATTGGATAGGATGCACCTTTGTGGCTTTAGGGGGCTCCTGAGTCTACTGGAGGAAGGAAGTTCTCCCTTCTTTTCCAGATAAGGTGTCATTCATGAGAGCAATGTGCTGAACTAATCAGGTTAATTGAGAGGCCCGGAATTGTTCACAAGGAGCCCATCTCTTCTCGCTGTTACAGGCAAACGGTGCAGACAGACAGCTTACATGTATTTTTGTTCCCTCCCCAAAGCTCATGAAATCTGTAGGCGGGCAGAGAACGAAGGCTCAGCCCAAAGTCAGTCAGGCTACCTGAGCATGGGTTCTTATTGTAGAACAGAGTATTAAAACAATAAAATACAACGAAATAACGAGCCCTTCTCTAGGTGAAAGATGGGGTGGCTCTGAGTGTCTGACACTGTCTTTGTTTTTTAATAGGTTAAAGACAAAAAAATAATCTCCACATTTTTAGATCAGCCGGAGAAGACTGTTCATTGGAGAATTCAGATTCTTCCTGGCTATTTGATTTAAGATTGAAACTTAAAAATTAAAACAAAACAAAACTGTGGAGTGTTTTCAGTGACAAGTAGCATCTCCAGCCACATTTCCATTCTTTGGCTTCCAAGTGGGACCCTGGGAGGGTTGGTGGCCACATGAATCACCCCCCTGACCTCCCCCCTGGAGTAGCCTAGTGGAGGAGAAACGAAGCTAGTTCACCCGAATTCCATCCAAGGCGGTTTCCTCCTCCTTTCCTCCTCCACTCAAATGATTTGTCATAGTTTAATTTTAAACACTATCATTGACTATTCTTTCTACCCCACCTCTTTCCTCCCTTTTTTTTTCTTTTCTTTTTTCTTGGAAGTTCCAGGAATGACTTTAATTATCTCCACAATCAAATTCTCGTTGCTGCCTCCGTGAAAGTGTGTAGTCATAGATTGCAGGGATTATTTTCTTTAGCACTTGGGGATAGAGAAACCGGTTGTTTCAAAATGAGAACCAGCTGGTTCCACAGAGCCCTCATTTAATGGGGAGCCACTTTATACACAAAGCCCTCACTCAGGTCAGTCATTACTGCAAACCCCAAATCAGCAGTGTTTGGTCTATCACCCTTTATTAAATGTCGAGCCAGGAGTGATTTAGCCGATAGGATAATATAATAATTAAAAAAAAATCAACACACACTGCATCTTTAATTTTGCCTCAGCTAAACATTCAAGTATGGAGGGAACATTTCTCTAACTTCTTTAATCGTAGACCTACTTTGCCACTGCTTCCCCATGGATGGCTGAGGGGTGTGTGTGTGTGTGTGTGTGGTTTTAACCCTCTAAATCTAGAAAATAAAATTAAGCTCATCTTTCAACATAATCTTTTATCTGACAAGCGCAGTAGACAGATGAAAGGTAGATAGCCAAGTTGTGGGTCCCTTTAATAGAACCAATTGGAGGGCAGAGATAACTGCTATTATCAAACATCTTTTATGCCATCCTGTAAAATGAGCGTGAGGGTGATATACCATATATATTTTGCTGTCTTTCCAGCTTGGAGAAATTGGTTTGTTGTCATACTCTGTTAATCTATAAAAGCACTAAATTCAATTTGAAGTGAGAGTACTTTCACTATTTGTACAAAATACTTCTGAAGCATGCAAAGAAGGAAGAAAGGCATAAAAGATGTATAAAACCACAGGAGATAGTTACAAGAATGATTTGTTTTTAGAAGCCAGCTTGCATTTTTATAAGATAAACATATTTGGGGATGTACATTTATTAAATCAGAAGTTAAGGTTTAGAAAAAGCTTGACACAATTAACAGTCTACTTTAACCGAATTTTATCTTATAAATGTGAACAATTGCTTTGCATTACTAATAACAATATATATCTTTTAAACAAATCATGACATGCTGTTTACGTGAACATCAACACTACAAAATAATTTGAAGGAATGGTAAAGATTTAGAAATGGGTTCCCTTAGGGAGTTTGATCAATAAGGTGAGCACTGGTATATGCACTTTTAATTATTTTTATTTTTGAATTTCTAAGTGAAACATGGTTTGGGTAAAAATCTAATGATTTGTTTTTTTTGTTGTTGTTATTGTTTATCAACTATTTTGGCTACATAATATCTCTTTAGTTCAGATTATAATTGTATTTTATATTTCCCATATCTGTCTTTTCACACAAAATTCTGTGGGTTTTTTAATATAAAAAACAAATAACTGTTATATTTCCAGTCACTCAAATTTGAACTGAATTTTACTTCCTGTTTCAAAGGTCAAGGCAGGCTGACCTCAACAGCAGTGTGGAGGCTGCTGAATTATTCATATCATTGACTTTGTGTCAGCTTCCACATTTGTGGAGAGGGATGTTTTATTCATTTATCTCATTTAGGGTTCTTCTCTGCACCTGTTTCTACCATTAAGTACCCTGTAATTTGCATTTGATGCTAATTTAGTTTCATATCAGCCTGGTCCCCCCTTGTTAATTTAATTTTCTAAGACCCTTTTCATTACGGTAGAACTGTTTTCCTCTTTAAAGCAAACATCTATACAAGTAATTGTATAAACTGCCTTTTAAATAATATCTTTTAGAAGATTCCATCGTTTAATTCCTTAATTCCTATAATTAGCCACAGTTTGATTAATGTTTCAAAGGGTTAAATTAAAATGCAGAATTACTCCAATACATACTTGAATAATTTCTTATATACAGCAGTGTTAGCATTGTGGTATTCTTCCCTGACAATTCTCAGAATAGTGTATCTTAGCAGCAGTAATTTTCTTTATTTAGTGTGCTGTTGAGTTTACTAATAGTTTCTTTCAAATTCCTGTGCTTTCGACATTACTTGTGAAATACTAATTTTTTTCTATCGTCAAATTGCTGATAGACAGTGGCTTAACAATATTCCTGAAACATTAACAACATGCCCAAAATAATCAGGGCAAAATTAAATCTAATTCCTTCATCTATCATAGAAGTTTGGTATAATGAATTTCAGAAGACCGTGTCACCTTATATGTCTCTTCCTAAATCTTTTATTTTTGTCTTTTCACACAGTTAGAATGTCTGGAAATTTGTCAGCTTCCCAGAAGTGGTTTTAGCAAGGTTTCTTTCATTTGTATCTAATGGCACCCATTGGGCTACATTGCCACCTAAATATTGTGAAAACTAGAAGTGCATTGTTCAAAGAAACCTGATTGGAATGGAGGTGGCCTTGGTTCTTAAAAGCCCTGGCCACATCCCTAGGACGTGTCAAGGGCTTGGCAGTCATAAGAATTAGCAACTCATATAAGCAAGGTATTTAGCCCCTCTGATTGTTGGAAAAATGCTACCTCGGTCCTCTCCTGTGACTATTTGAAGGGTCCTCGACACCAGTGGGTTCCTTCTAGGAACCTTAAGTGGTGGTGAAAATTTAAAAAGGAGAGATGAATCACCACATCAAGTCTTAAGATACATGGAAACTATGCAGAAGCACAGTTGTAGCTGTGGTCAGGTATTACTAAGAAATTAGCAAGCTGAATGTGACCCTTGTTTTCTCTAGGTTGAATTAGCTTGACCTGGGTACACAGAGTGGAGCCATTACTTTGAGTCCCAGGAGGACCTGTTTCAGGCCCACTGAAACTGGAGTTTGAGGGAGGGCTTCTCTTCTTCTCACGGGTATAAATGATTTCTGGGGACTCCCCAACACAACTTTGTCATCGTGGAAATGAGAACTGGAACGTGGATTCTGCAACAGATAGCCTCATTTGTGTCATTTCTAGGTAGGACAGAGGGCAGACTGGCTATTTCCCAAAGGTTTCTTTCAGCTAGGAACTTCTTTGGTGTAACCTCCCAAAGTAAATTTTTCTAATTTTATCATTAGCTTTGTGTCTCTGGTGATGGATGTTAAATAACATGAGGGTTTTAAGGATCGGGATACAGTATCTTTACTCACTAACAAAAAATTTGCTTCCTCCCCCCCACCCCACATAATCTTCTTAACTTGAACAAGTCTGTGAGATTCGCCAAAAGTCTCCTTGAGGTTTGATTTAACAGCTGAGTTTTAAAACAATATGGAATATTTGTGGAGCTCTTAAGAATGTGGGGAAGGTTTTTCCCACCCAATTCTGGCTGATGTTTGGAATTCCACTGTCAGAATCTTATCCCTTTAGCTAAGAACCTTTGATCTTTGCTAAGACTCATATAAGATAGGGAAGACCAACACTTTAATTCTGTCACTCGTATATCTCCTGGAAGAAATGAAATAAAGATCTTACATGAGCTTGCCTCTTTGTAGTACAGAGGTCTTTGTTCTACATCATTTTAGTTTCCATGACAGCGCCAGGATTGGTAGTGCTTTTGTACCCATTTCATGGATGTGGAGAATGAATCATTTAGCTTAGTCAAACAAATACATCACCTAGCTAGGATTCAAAGGTAGGTTTTTTGAAGATTCTAGATTCTTGGAAGAAGAAACCAGGTTTCTATTTGAACTGAGCGAACCTCAGAGATTGTGGTCCAGTCCCTTCATTTTATAGATGAGAAATCTGAGGCCAACAGAAGCTGGGCAACTTTGTGCAAAGCTCTAATTAGCTTCCGAGCCAGGACCAGAAGCCAAGGTCCTGGCTCTGATTCCATGGCTTTTCTGCTGTGACGCTGGGCCATCTGGGTCTTGCTCTGCTATCCATTTCACCTTGCGTGAAGTCAGCCTCAGGGAAGGATACAACTTGTATTTTCTGGGTTTGGGTCCAAGGAAACCCCTCAGCTTGTGTCTCTAACAAGGGCTAGCACTGTGCACCGACCACCGGTTAAATGTTTCTAAGGAATTGTAACAGTCAAGGAGAGGAGAAGGCTACAGAATATACTGTCTTAAAGCAGTATTTGTAAAAGCTTATTTATTTATTTATTTGCAATTGTGTTTATTCATACTATACAATAACACTGTGCAAAAATTCTTTTTGTTTTTATTGTTAGAAGTATTTTATCAGTAGACATTTTTCAGTAGAAATTTTAGAAAGGTTCTTACTCTTACAGATGGCCCACCATAAACTGTTGTCTCTGTTATTTTTCTCTGGAAAGAACTGACTTACATAAATACTGAACTTGGCAATTTTCAAAGTCCTCCTTTAAAAAAAATCACTTTGTATTTAAACTTAAAGATTCAATAGTAAGTTTTATTATTAAAATTTAATAATAAAATAATGGTAAAGGAAATGAGGCAATCGTAGAATATAACACTGAAAAAAATATCTTACCGAAAGGGGAAAAATGGACACTGTCTTTCTGTCTACTCAAAAGTAGTTTGGTATATGATTCTGCCTAAGCCTGAGCAGGTTTGTCACACCTTCTGAATGACTGAAGAAGGGCAGAAGTCATGGATAAGGTGCTGAGAGAAATTATTAACCCCGGGCATCATCTGAAGCAGAACTGCAGGAAAATGATTCCAAAAGGCAAGGGATGTTCACTTAGTAAGCTGGAGGGGCAGGCAGATAGTCAGCAGCTTTTGCACTTTTTCAGGATGTGAGGGAAAGGAGGAAACAACAGTTATCTCAGCCTCTGAAATACATGCTTATCTGACCTGCCTAAAATGATGGACCTGATCTGGGAAAATTCTGATTTTCCATCTTGGTTCAAAAATGAGACTGAATATAAGCGAGATCCAATATTTTCTTCCTTGCATTCATCCCCTATGTGGTCAGTTAAGGCCAATGCGTTAAAAAACTGGAATTTCAAATTTATCTATCTTCTCTTCTCTTTTCTTCTTCCCAAATCATCATTAAATCCTTCCACAAGCTGAATTCCCTTGTGCTCCCAAATCTTTTGTTATCCACACTTGGAAATAATAGTTCTGCTAACCTATAAAAACTGGTTTCATGGTGGGATCTATTCTTGTTTGGAAACTTTTTTTTTCCATTCACATAGGTGATGAGAACATGCACTTGTTGAGTTTGTTGGCATTAAATAGGAGAAACAAAGGGACCAATAATACATTAATTTATTCAATAAATGTTCATGAAGCATCTGCTACATAAAATAAATTGTAGCCATCCTCCTGGTTTGGCAACTGCCTTAGAGATATTCCGTGGCGCTTCCAGAGTGCTCCTATACTAAGAAAATTGCATTTGGTATGGAACCCTTTCTTTTTTGCAAATCACCACCAACTGCATTGAGTCGTTCATCTCTCCCAGCATTACCTGGTTCTTCCCAGGCTACTGCTCCACTTTCAATATCAGATGTAAAGTCATTCATTACTCATTAGATTCAGTGTAGGCAAGTGGCCTATTGTGCTCATTTTCAGTCTTCAAGGTCCTGTTACCTCCATTCTTAAACCCAAATTCGAGAACACCCTCTGTAAAGGAGCAAGCATGCTTCAGTTCCGTTACAGGTCTAAAAAGTTAAATTGCCCATTCTGAAGTTGGATTTTTTCATTTACAGTGAAAGTGAGACGTAAGGTGGTGTAGAGTGCTGACCTGGGACACAGGAGACCTGTTTTTTTTTTTGTTTTTTTTTGAACGAGGCCTCTGCTGGTATTCAGATACCGAGCCTCGGCAAGTCTTACTTTCTCTGGGTTTCGGTTTTCCCATTTATAAGATGAGAGAATTGGACACTGAGTGTCTTTAACGCTCCCTGTCTCTTAATGATTTTAATCCTCAATGCACCTATGAATCTGGTCACTTCTTGTATCTAACATTGGACGGTAGCCTATTCTTAAACAATTGCAACCTCACAGTCAGGACTGAACGACCAGCCGCGTTCTCAATCTATTTTCACTCCTCCTTCATTATCTTGTCCAAGGCACCAGGTGGGTAATAAGAGGATAAAGCAGTCAGCACGGCTCGCATCTATTGCCAAGATGCACCTTAAGGCAAGGGGCTATCGGGAGAGATTGTTAGGTGAGGTACCTTACACGGCTAATTGAGTTGGTATATTTAATTTATTGGTAGCATAACTTGGGCAAGATGGGGAAAGGATTGAGTGAAAAGAAAATTGTAGGCTTATAAAATGTGAGGCACATGGACCAACACATTTATTTGTGTGAGAGTAACCCCGAAAGGCCACCAGCAGAGGCTGCCTGCGTAATATCCCCCATGTTGTCTAACTGGATTCCTCTGGTTTAGACTTGGCTTCCAGATGAAGCACCTTAATAGTTGATATATGGGGGATATAGTATGTGCTCATTAAATAGTTGCTCATTGTCAGCATTCTCCATTTGTATCTGTACTTTTGGGGTGAGTAAGTCCCTCCAAGGCCTAATAACTTTGAGTATCTTTATAATGAAGCTGTGACATTTTATGCTTTGCTTGTATCCTGGGCTTGCATGTGACAGTGCAGTGCATATTTCTCAAGATACGAGTATTCCACAAAATTTTGAACTGTTTTGTTATATGAAGAGACTGAGAAATAAAACCTTCCCCAGGATAGGAATAAGATCTCAATCTCTCCTTCTGTCTCTCTGTCTCTTCTCTGTCTCCTTCTCTCCCTCCCTCTTTTTCTCTTTCCCTCTCCCTCTTCCCTTTTCCTCTCTTTTTAAATTCAAAGTATTTCAACCTTTGCATATAAGCATTATAATATTTCGACAGATCCCCAAATAAACAAAATCATAAGTCCCATGGATAATGATTTTCCAAGAATTCCAAGTATACAATAGGTCCTCTTAGGATTTCCTGTTTTTCATTTGCCTTCCTTCGTTTCTTATTTTATGTCCAATAAACCTTCAGTTTAAGCGGGATCAAGTGTTAAGACAAACCAACTACAGAGCTAATGTATAGAACATTAATTCGATAGAAATGCCCTATAAAACCCAAGAGAAATAAGACTCACTATTAAAAGAAATCCATATGTCTCTGGAATTTTTATTTAAGTTTATATTAGCAATAATGAATTTGGTTCCAGTGAATTCGGTAACGATTAATGACCAGCAAGGGGTCACTGGCCCCATGGTGCTTTGGGGCAGCAACCCCTACCACTGTGGACGAAAACTGGCCATTTATCCTAAGGAAGTGCCCCAAGGCGGGGTCCTTATCCTCTTGCCATCTGATTGTAATTTAACCTCTATTTTAAAGGGCTCCTAGGAGCAAAGACACAATGAGTGGGCTTTCAGTATTTTAAAGAGTTTATTTTTGTGATGTAATGTATAATTGGAGATCACTGCATGTAACTGTCAACATAAAGTTGATAATTTTATTCCTTTCATTCTGGGGTTTATTTATTCATGTTGTGCCTGCATGTCTGGTAGTCTGTACTGTTATAGCATACAGTTGCATAGATAACTTTATTCTCTCTCTCTGTCTCTTTCTCTCTCTCTCTGTCTCTCTGTTGGGAGAGGTGAAAACACTCAATGCAAGATAAATGATAAATAAAATTTTGATTGAAGAAACTTCAGTCCTCTAAGTTTTACTTGTAGCCCATCAAGGACATAGTTCTGTGATATGCAAGATAAGGGGCTCGAGGCAGAGCAAAATGAATCTTCTCCTCGGTTACAGATGACTTGTGTGGCGTGGTGGCTGGCACTGGCATTTGCATGTTCTATATTTTTATAACTGCTGATGAGGATGATAATAGCCAACACATAGTAACCCATATATTTGCAGAGAATGCTCTCATTGAATCCTTACAGCTCTATTTGGTAAGTATTCTCCTTTTCCCCATTTTACGCACAAGGAAATTAGGGCTCCTGGAGGTTAAATAACTTGCCCGGCGTCAACACTGCTTAGTAAATGGTGGAGCTGAGATGCCAGCCCTGCCGTGTCTGACCCCAAAGATCAGGGTCTTAATCATGACACTGTTCTGCCTCTATCTAAAAACTAACATTTCCATTTTCTGAGTGCAGCCTTTAATATATTCATTTAGGCAAATTTCCATCCTTTGCTGGCATAATCGCTATTCCTTTTGTTGGTCATTGCCCCCCCGGGCTTCCCTCAAACATGGTCAGAGGTGCCCTGGACTTTTTAAAGATGGAAGAAAGGCCACATGGCCCTGCATAATTTGACCGAGACAGCTGTGCAGTGGGTTGTCTCATTTAAATTACAACCACAAAAAAGATGTGCCAGGCTTCATTGACACAAAGCTAAGGGCAGGAACACGAAACCGTTTCCTGAACCTGCCCTGGGTTGCTGCCAAAGGTAGGCAGCCCGCTCAGCGGGGTCTCAGGGACCACTGAGGAGGCAGCCGGCTTCACTAAAACAATTATCCTTGCTCAGGCCTCTCCTGAAGGCTCCTAGCTCCAAATCTCAGAGTAAAGAATCTGTCCGGGTTCTTCCTTCCAGCTTGGAATGACTGATGAGGGAGGCAGGAACTGAAAGACAATTCCTTGAACAGTTAGGGAGAGAAACAAAGGTCCCGGATTTAAAAGGCTGGTGCTGCAGAGAATTGGGGAATCATCTCACAGTCTGGGCTCTGATGGAAAGGGACCCCAGTGCTCGGCCTGAACACTCAACCTTGCAACCACAGCGCAGCCTTCCCAGAGAGGTTTCGGAGACCTAACAGGCCAACTCCTAATCCAGAACCCGATACACAGTTTCACATGTGTGTGTTTTTGCCCTAGATTTTTTCCTGTGTTCTCTGGAACTAGGTCTGATAGCGCAAAGGGTAGTTTTTACACGGCAATATTTTTCTCTTTGAGATGTTTAGGAGCATTTCGGAGGCCGTGAGAGCTGTGAACCTATGCCTACGTGTCACCAGATTCCTTCTTTGGGGGTGGAATTCTTAGGTGGCAGGTTTTTCCACAGTTAAATGATTTTAAACATCATGTACATTGTTACTTACTGTTTCCTATCTCATCTTTCCAAAACTTCATTCGCAGTGGGTGCTTCTTACGGCAGGTTTGGTTTTATTAAAGTTATGATGTCTTTCTCAAACAAATGCATTCACTCTTCCAGAAAACTCTAGGATAGTGATGTAATTTTTTTTTTTGCATGTGAGCATATTATGAACCTGAGTGTGCCCATGAGTGTGTGCGTGCACCATGTAGGTTTGTGTGAACACACGCATGTAATGTGACTTTTGTTACAACTATTAATGACAAAGGATCGTATTTAAGCAAAGGAAGAGGAAGATGGAGATGATCCCCCCCCCCATGCAGAGAAAAAATTATAACAAAATTAATGAGGACGGACTGCGTGTGCTGGGCCTTGAACGTGATGGCGTAGGACTGCAAGTCGGGGCTGCAGGGATGGCAGCCCACAGAGTGGGAACAGCTCGCTCCTCGCTTCTCCCTCCACCCGCTTTGCCTCTCAGTGGTGGCATTGTGGGGACTCATGAATTACTTCTTACAGTCGGGGCTCCTTGCTATAAATCCACCCTTGGTGCCGAGCGCGCTGTGGGCAGCGGAGCACAGAGCAATGCGGGCCGGCGGTGTTTGTGTTGTTGTTAGCGACACGTAGCGAGCTCCTCCTGAACGGAAAGGCCCCGGCTCCAGCTTGTCGCCAGTGAAAGCCGAAACATCAGTCGCACTTGTGGCGAGGGAGCTGTTGGCCGCTTGGGGGAGGGGGTGGCTGCAGCTGGGGCGTACAGCCTGCCAGATTGGGGGGTGTGTGCGTGGAGGGGGGCAGCGCCCACCTGGGGATTTGTTTGGGCTGCAGTGGAAAGCTAAGAGGTTAGGGTGGGTGAAAGCAAAGAAAATAGCCCTAGGGGAACTAGGAAAAGGATGAGATAATTCCTAAATGTTAGCCCCCCCCCCCCACATTACATCTCACTGCTGTCTGAATAGTTGAGAGAATTTTTTTTGTTTTTAAAAATGTACCCTTTGTAGTATGACTTCAAAATGATTTTCTTTTCCAGGATATCCTGTGCCTCTCTGGGTGGGTTTTTCATGGGTTAGTTGGTTATGAGATGTCTCCTATCCCTTTAAGAGGTAGAAACATGAACAAATGTAAATGCAGAGACTTTAACACTTCCCCCCTTCCTAACATTCATATAATTGCTGTTAAGCCACATTGAAAACCCTGGGGCCTGGTGTTCACCAGGGTAAAGTTACATTTCACAAGCAGAAAATTGACTCACCACTTAGGAAAATTGGCTACCAATTATGTGTCAAAGGCTCTAAAGTCAGACCTGAGGTTTTCTTTTTTGCCAGAATGTGGAATTAAAAAGAAGAGCACAGACACCCAGCTTTGTCCCCCTGCTCCTTCCCAGGAGTGACCCCTTGCTGGATGACTGTATTTCTAAGCTTCTTTCTAAGAGTTTTGGGCCCTAGTGGGGAAGGGTAGGGTTCCATGCAGGTCCACCCGGGACTGGGGACCTGGCAGCAGGAAGGATGGAGTCAACCAGTAGTCAGAAGTTAGTTCATGCACAAATATGTTAAAAATATGCTGGTGGCCTATCTGGAGCCGTTCCCCTTCCCCCCACTGCAGTTGGTCCGAGGCTGTCACTAAAGCACATGGAGAAAGGAGTTGCTTCTAAAGACCAAGCCAAAAAAGTCAGGGGGCGTCTGCTGTTTCTGGTGACGTGGTCTTCACAGCTACCCCGTGTGCAGAGCTGTTCTGAGAACGCCTTGATTCTTCTTCCTGTAGGATGAGCCGTCTGGGCAGGAGGGACCAGTCACATGCGGGAGGACTCATGGTCCTGGATGGAGAATATGAGGGGCGAAAGGCAGGAAGGAGAACAAAAACAGAGACAGAGACACAGAGCATTGGAGACAGGGGCAGAGGAAGAGCATTGCAGAGAGAAAGGGAGAGAAAATGGGAGTGGGCGGGGAGAGGAAAGAGAGAGCAGGCAGAGAAGAGACCGAGAAGGGTAGGAGAGAACTTCTTTGACTGTGCTACCCCCATTTCTCCTGTATCCAGTTGCTTGACACATCATGCGCCTTCTCCCCAGGCTGGCTTTCTGTTCCTGTCACAGGGGCTTCATCCCCAGTTTTAGTTTTAATTCCCTGAAATTAAATCTTGGTTAGTGCTTCATTTTCTGCCTCTAGAGGGAGAGAAAGAGAAAGCATCGAGACCTGCCCCGTGCAGTGAATGTATCGCCCTGTGTTGGAGAGAATGTTTTCAGGACCACCGGGATGCAAAACCATCCTGGAGAGGAGCCTCAGCCAGGCACCCCTCCTGACAACAGGAGGTGATATGTAATAATTTTAGTGAGAAAAACTATCCTCGTTTTGCCTTCTGGGAAATCTTCTGCTAGCTATTTCTGTTGGACTCTCACTTTGGACAATTTCCAGAGTTCTTAAGAACTAAAACTACCTTAAATCCTCGATGCTTTTGACAGAAAAGATTGTTTTGTCTAATGGACAGCACTTCTCGGGCTGAGTTTCCCTTACACTATCTAATTTCAACTTAGTTCTGGCTGCTTAGTTGGAATGAAGAGAAGAAAGCATTTGTAGTTTGCAGAATATTTAATTCAGTTTTTATTGGGTTAAAAAGTGTGTATATGAGTTTCTCTTTTTCTTTTTAAGTGTAGAATACGTGGAAGTTTATGTTTTTCTAATCTCAGCTCAAACGTTTTAAGTGAATTTTTTTTTCTTCCACCATCCTTTGTATCTGAGAGATCTTTTCTAGTTTTAAGAATCTTACAGGCTCCCTCAAGTGATGCTTAATTAGAGAGGTCTTCTATCCTCTAAGTATTTTCTTAAATGTATAATTGATTGTTCAAGGAAGGAAGAGCTACAGGAGTGGAAATCATACATCATTCCATTATTAATGGCAATGTCTAAATAGAATGCAGACTTTGTCATGCTAATGGATAGCTTGAGTATGTTTAATGTTAAATCAGAAGCATTTTTTTCTGTTCTGGGACCCTTTTAGGAAGTTTAAGTAGCATTAAATATATTGATAAACATGCTCTTAACATGCTAGACTAAGATTGGGAAAAAGAACCAAAGCGAAGTTTAAAGAACACGAGGGAATGGTGTGACCAAAGGAGTAATTTGGGGAACCATATACGGTACCTCTTGTTTTACTACCTGTGAAGAAGCTGGATTTTTACCTGGATTTAATTCAGAAACTGTGTATTTAGCACTTACTGTGTACAGTTTCCGCAGCAGCATTCCACAGCTGTTCCCAGGAACAGCAGAACTGAAGGTGTTGTTGCTGAATGTCTCTAACCCTGTTTTCAGTGTGGAATTTATTAGCCAGAGTGAAAGAATATTGTGTGGATACCGAGATGGTGGTTTTGACCAGAGGCTGTCCTACTTCAATGTTCCCCTGAAAGTAGACCTTCTACAGGGATTTGGATGCCAGTAGATTTTATGGGCATGATCCTATGAGATGCTGGGAAGAGGAGAGAGACTGGGTTAAGAAAGATACAGGTCCAGGAGATGCAAAGTGAGTCTGATGGTCTGATGGTCTTCAGCCTGAAATTCAGATCGACTGTTCTCCAGCTTATTAGCTGTTGCATTTACCCCTCACCAAGAAGCAAGGGTCAGAAAGCAAGTTTTAGTGGGACTTGGGGAAAAATTTGATGGGGTTCTGTGAGTTTCCTGAAAGTTTTAGAAAGGAAGGGAAATAGCAGTACATGGGATATGTGGCACCTCTTCAAAAAGGGTTGGGTCATTGTGTGTGTGTAGGGCCCTGAAAGCCATTGTAAAAATGGTAATATTTTTTGTTAGGGAGTCATCTTTATAATAAAGGGAGATATAAGACCCAAATTATTGGGGTGTGCTGTTCCATGCCTATAATCCCAGTACTCTGGGTGGCTGAGGCAGGAGGATCCCAAATTTGAGTTCAACCTGGGTAATTTAATGAGAAAAATTTTTTTTCTCAAAAAAAAAATCTATGCTGATGAACTCAGTGAGCAAACAAGAACTCTTAGTTCTGTTTCCCAGAGCTGGTCATTTGCCTCCTACGAATGACAGATTCCTTGTCCCTTCAGTTCTGGAAACTTGGTAACTGTCCCAGGTGCTTTGCCCTCTTCTAAATGTCCTCAGCCATGCTCTCTTTCCCAGCTTGTCCCTTTTGCACCAGCCTCACTCACACTACTGACTCCTGCCCTCGCTTCAGATCTGTCTCTGTGTGCCTTCCGCCTCTCTGGAATCCATTCTGTGCACATGGGAGCCACAGTAAGCCTTTCAGATTTTAAATCTCACCCTGCCATTTCCCAGTCCAAAACTCATCAGTGTCTTTTCTTCTCTAGGATAAAGGATAAATCCTTATTCTTGTGATGCTCTCATTGCTTCTCTCAGGGATACTTGTTCCTCTTTCTGAGAGTTCACTTCATCAGATGCAAGCTCCCTCTTCTGTACTCCTCGGAGTTCCTCCAGCAGGGTCAGCTCCCAGCAGAGAGTGCTGTGGGCATGACCTGTGGCCAGGGATTGTGGCTGTTTGTTCATTGATGGTTCCATTCTTTCTGACCAACAGAGAGCCGGACTCTCAATGTTCAAAACTATGTATTCAGCAAATTTTTGGGTGAAAAGGAGTATAGCTGTAGCCGCTGGAGGTTTATACCTTGCCTGTTGTGGTTCTGGAATTGGCTTGCTCAGAATCATGAGAACCAATGAAGGGATATTTTCCCAGTTCCACTGGTAGCTTGAAATCTTTCAGGGTGAGGCTGTTGGCACCATGTAACAAGGCAAATGGTACAAAGCAGGGCTCCCTCCTTCCCAGCTTACTAGAGCACCACTAATTCTGTCATTCATGATTCCTCTCAAATCTTCTCTTTCTTAGACTTTTCTTCCATACTGAATCTTTGTCATCAGGTTTCTGGAGGGTAGAGGACGTACCTTACTAGACTCAAAATCATCAACCTGTTATGGAACATAGAATGCAATAAGCATCTTTTTTTAAAAGAAGCCAGCTAGCAGCTTGAATCTCTAGTCATATTGTGTTGTCTGTCCTATTTAACATACTTCTTGAGAAAGGGATTTTGAAATGTTATTTTGGACTGCTTTGGGCCTCTCTCCATCCATCACTTTGCTTGGACACGTTCTATTCATGTTAGAGAAGCACATTTTACAGAGCAAGGTTTTTGTCATTATGGACAAATTGATACAGTTAAGTGGACAGCTAAATTCCACAGTAAAGCTAGTTTAATTCAGCAAGATCCTTGAAGGACTTTTTGGGGAGACTCTATTTCTCATATACTGGTATAACAGAGGCATTCCTTATCCTTAAAGGTCAGTGCACATGAACGTATGCAAACGAGAGCTAACCCGTGTGATGTGTTAGATGTTGGGATTGAGTACTAGAGCATCCATATCTTTGCTGGGTAATTGTTTTGTGTTTTGTTTTTGGTACCGGGGATCGAACTCACAACCTCGTGCTTGCCAGGCAGGCGCTTACGCCGCTGAGCTAAATCTCTGGCCCCATTGCTGGGTAATTGAAGGAGAAGTAAGATTTGAGTTGGACTTGGAGGGATGTAAGAACTGTAGGGAGTGGAGACCAGAAGCAAGGCGAGGTACTGGGAAGTTGTGTGATGGTCATGACCCGGGGACAAAGATGTCTTAGTCAGTACTGGTGGCAAGGAGGGAGGAGAGAGGGCAAGGGATGGGGTCAGATCAGTTGTGGAGAGGGGACGGAGGAGAGCATTAAAGTGAACTGCCCATATTCTTTCTTATCCACCTCTGTTTGTGGCAGGCGGATGAGAGAATTGAAATGGTCTAAATGCGGCTCCCTCCTACCTCCCCGCCTCTCTCTGTTTTTTTTTTTTTGGTACCAGGAATTGAACTCAGGACCTTGCACTTGCCGGGCAGGCACTGTGCTGCTGAGCTATATCCCCGGCCCCAAATGTGGCTTCTTAATGTTCATACTATCTTGACTAATCTCCATGAGACTTTATGACCACTTTCTCTAAAGATGCTGCAGTTCCAGTAGAAATTGGATTGTACAAAGCAAAATTTGATTTAGTCAAACAGCTTTGGACTTGCATCCCATTTCATTGTCCCCGAGTTTCATTACTGTCATTGTCTGCAAGCTAATTTCATTTCTATTTGAACCACTCATTAAGTACCCTAAAATTATGCATGTTATAAATTCACAGGATAACATATGCAAATAAGAAGCACCCCCTACCCCAATCCTAAATAAACATTGTGGGTTTGTTAAATACATTTTGGAGCTTCAGATCATTTCTTTTATGTAATGAAATTGTAGCCTCACACTTCCAGTACATCTAGGGTTCCTTTTTTTTTCTTCTTATTTTAAGTACAAAGAGAAAAAACAGTAAAAATATTTTCATTTTGAGTGGGAAATAGTGTGTGAAGGAGAGAGAGATGAAGGGGAGGGAAGGACTGTGTGTAGCATTTTTTTTTTTTTTTTGGTTTTGGTTTTGGCAAAAAAGGATAGTTCCCATCAACTCAACTTGGTGAAGATAGGCCTTCAGATAAAAATTCCTGAGATCTCTGACTCTTCTCCACATAAAAATTAAAAAAAAGAAGAAAGAAGAAATTACAAATGATCTGGTCTTGAATGCCAAAATTTAACCTTTGATGTTGGCTTTTCGGAAGTTAAATAATAAACCACAGTTTCTTTTTCTTTTTCTTTTTTTGTAAGGACTTACTTTATAAAGCAATCTTACTTTATAATAAAAGGAAGAAAACATAAACAAAAGACATTCAAATATTTATACAGTTATTCAAAGGATTAAATGTATTTGGTAAGGTCTAAAGGTTATTTAATATTTCCCTTTTCTTATGAGCCTTTGTTTTTAGCTCCGTACATTGAGGACATTTTTTTTCTCCTTATAGTTTTGTTTATAGAAATTACTAATTTCTTTGTGATCCTTAAGAAGTTATTTTATAAATATATAAATACAACAAATGAGAGAAAAGAGATATGGTGTAGATGAGATAAAGAAATATTTTCAGAATAACTATGCTCTTTATATTACACTGCTTAGTTAATACTGGATATTAGTGAATAAATGACCAAAAAAATGACTGATAGGTTTCCTATTGGACTCTAGAAGAATACAACTATGTTTAAAATTGTTGTATAACATGGATAATCTGTAGTAATGTACGTGCTCACCTATATTTTCTCCCATGTGACTTAAACTGGGAAAGGACAGGAATGGTTAGTTTATATGTTAAAAATGCAGTGAATTTTTATTTGCCATGAATTTGAGTGAGTTCTGTTGATTTCTCCTCTTTGCATTCCAGCTAGAATCCTCTGTGAAACAGACCAAATTCTTTTTATCGTTTTGGTTTATTTTAATTATATAATATATCATTATATGATATAAGTATTAATTATATAATTAATATATATATTATATGTTTAATATCTAGGTGATAGTCTCTAGTAGATTAAAACAACAATAGCAGTGGAAACAGCAGCAGCAATAACAATAACAACAACCGTTCCAACATCTCCATTAATTTAGGGCTCCTCGGACATTCCCAACATTGTAATTCCTTTGTTGATTAGTACATGGAAGTTTGGCCCCAGAGTCCTCCACTAAAATCGTCATCATTTCCTGCTTATGCTGAGATAAATTTCCCTTAACAAATATTAATGGGTATTCTATGCAGTTAAACATTCTGTTTAATAATTTCTTTATAGGGCACACACAGAACATCATTTTGAGATACAATAACATAGTTATGATCAATATAGTTTATCCAATAATTATGTGTTGTATAAAGCCCCTGGGGAATTGTGTAAAGCGGTCTCCTTTCTCAAAGAACCTCTAACCTAATGTCATTTTTCTGTGATTCAGAGGATACCTTAGCGACTTGCTGTGAATTAGGGTCATAATTATGCCTGTCATTTATCATTGTACAGTGACTGTGCAAGTGCTGGCTAATAGAAGGTTCAGAATGATAGAATGTAGGGTAAATCACATCACCTTCTCTTGGAGTAGTATCTTAGTGAGCCAAAGCAGGAGCAGAGGTGGATGCTGATATCGTTTCCATCTGCAGGTCCCCATGACCTATGAAGTGTGCTGAGACATTATGATTTTGTTGTTTCCATCAAGACCTTTGGCAGAGTCATAAACTTATTTTAGTTTCTCTCTCTCTCTGTTTCTCTTGCTCACATTTTGCTAGCCATTTCCAGCTGTTTATTTTTATTTTGCCATGAGATGTTTAAATGAAAGACATAATTTGAATCTGAGTTTTGGTTGTTATCAGATCTGGCTGGTACAGTGAGATAGTGATAGCAATTTGGGATTTCCTGGTTATATATTTTGTGCTGAATTATTCACAATAAGGCTAAGTTTGAAACACCATTCATTCATTCATTCATTCACCTGGCAAGTACTTACTGTGTGCTGAACAAAGATTTTGACAGACTTTACAGTCTAGAGGGGGAGAATCTCTCAAAAAATCTCACAAGCAGGGGCGAGGTTATAATTGTGTTAGGTACTATGAAGGAAAGCCTGGTAGGATGATAGGAGTGCATATGGTAGAGGAGAAGTGGCCTACTAAGGACTCAGGGAGCATGTTCCTCAGGAAATGTTGATCAAATGTTTTATGTCTGCATGCTGCACTTAGGCCCCAATGTGGTCAAGTAGAATTATTGTGGATGCTGGAATCGGATGGACAGGTGCTCCCTGCTAATACCTGCCTGGCTGACCTTGTCATGTAGTGTCATCTGTCTAAAGCTTAAGAGTTTTTGTCTGCAAACTAGTGAAAGCAACATCCAACCTGCTGATTATTTGGTGTTATAGAACCAGGACTTTCTTTAAATGCTTCATTCAATGAGATAGTCGGTTCTTAATACATATCAACTATTTTTATTTCATTTATGATACAGTATGAATATGTAAATCAGGCCTTATTATTTCTAGAGAAAGCTTTTTAAATTTCCCTTACTAACCACACAAACTAAAGAGCTTACTCAGTGGCTCCCAATCACAACACCCTATTTAACTTTTTAAATTTGAGGTGTGTGTGTGGCTGTGTGTGGGGGTGATACTAGGAACGAAACCCGAGACCTTTGCACTAAGCTCCATCTCTCTAGCCCTTTTTATTTTGAGAAAGGCTGTAGCTAAGTTGCCCAGACAGGGCTTGATGGATTCTCCTGCCTCAGCCTGTCAGAGTACTGGGATTACAGGGACATGTGACCATGCCCGGCCACTTTTTCATTTTGCGCTGTGAATATTTGGCAAACAAGAACTAGAATATGTAAAAGTTACATTAGGAAGTTGTCAAAGCCAGCGATCCCTCTACTGACCTTAAGTAGACTTCTAGGTATTAGTAAATATGAGATCTGTGGTACAGCTCTGCTTGGAAGATGAATTTTTTAAAAAGTAAGCTCCAAAGATGGTAATTATTTTAAGCTTCGATAGTTTTTGTTGCTGGGGGACCTGAAAACAAACATACACACACACATGAACATGCAAAGAAAATAATTTTTTTTCCCTTTGGGAAACTAGTGATATGGCTAACTTGTTTGGAGGAAGTTGATTGTCTCCCACCCAAATTGACATTTGGAATAATATTTGAATTGGTTGATCATGGATTTAGGTAAATAAACTCTAAACTAGGGTCAGCTTTTAGATGTATGTAAGAAGAGTGGCTTTGGTCTAGGATGTAGGAAGCAGACTGCCTTCTGGTCTGGCTTTGCCTTTCATGGGCAACGCACCTGAGACATGTTTATTTTGCTTTTCTGGGATTCAGTTTCCTCACCTCTAAATTGAGTGGAAGAAATGACCTCGAGAGTTTAACAGTCCTTTGGCCTGGGTCTTTGTGGTCCAGGCCTGTTTGCGATCAGGGTATGGGGGCAGGCTTCCTGGGGCGAGAGAGGCTGCCGCAGGTGCGCATCCCGTAACGCAGCACGTTGCTTCTAGGTTGGCGCCAGCAGCGAGCTCCTTTGCATGGGAAAAAGTTCCCTTCCAATTACACAGCAGTTTTGTGGTGGCTGAGGGCTATAATGGGAATGCTTTGCAGCCAAAGCACTCTCATTCATAAATTCCACTGTGCCACTCTCTAATTTTTTTCTCTTTTGGATAGATCAGTATTCTGTGGTTCCCTCTACCACAGCCATGCGAGTAAAGTGGGTAGTTAAATATTGTCATGGGCTTCCAGTCTCTGGAACGCTTGGACACGAGAGTGTCAATCATCAGCAATATTTGTGCAGGAAATGAAAATGAACTGACCCTTCCAATATCTTCTAGGAAGCTGTCTTTAAAACGAAGTACAGGAAAAAGCTAAGGATGGGAGCTGGTTTGTTTCCAATTTATGGATTTCTATGAAAATAGATATTTTCTTCTGGTAAAAGCCCTCTCTTCACCACACACAGCTAGATGCATGTGCTGAATGTCAACTCTTTGTTTGGGTGTGAAAATCTATTATAAATTAAGGAAATTTAGACTGCTTTTAAAAATATTTTCTTCATTTTTTTTAACTTGCATATTTTTTTGGGTTCCCTTTTTTGGAAGTGACTAAAATGCATAAAGAAAATCAAGCTAAATTTTATTTAAAGACATGAAATGTGTAAAATAGCCACACAGAATCCATCCTTGACACAGACTATTTTAGTATTTATTTTTTTAAAAATGAGAAGCACATTCCCTGAGAGACAGTATCTCAATCTTTTCAGCAGTGATCTAAAAAATTTATGTTTCATGAAACACCTGTTCCTCTGCGAAGGACTCCTGTGTCTGAGTAGGTGTGTATATTGCACAGAGCATTAAAAAGTTAACATCTGCTTTCTGCTATGCGATGTTCACTGTGTTTTCGTGGCGGAGACGAGAGATTGCAATTAGACGCAGCATAACTTATTTCAGAAGTACTATTAGCTTGTTAAGGCACTGAGGATTATTCAAACTAACTTCAAGTAACCACGGATGTATATGAGGATAGGTACCGCGCTGTGGGGTAGTGAACTGCAGATACAAGTCTGCCAAGGGTTGGCCTTGGTGTTTTCCTTTGAAAAAAGTGACTGTTCTTCTGTAGCTATGTAGCACAGAATCTGTTTCTAAACAGCTACAATAAAATCTGTTTATTGGTGTCTCTTGTCTACATACAGCCACCTGTCTAAAAACATAAATTCACACGTATAGAGTGGTCTCTTCTCCCCTGCATAAGTATATGTCACCCCCATCAGCATCAATGAAAGCTGTGTGCTCTCCAGCAGGAGAATAGATTCATACGCTGTGAAAAGGTATGGAATTCTGATTTATAGTCTGTGTTGCTTTTAATGGATATACCTGCAGCAGCCACAGAGCTAAAAAACTGTAAGGTGTTAAAATAAAACATTTTACAGTGCAATATATTGCCTGCTTGTTAGTTAAAAGCACTACCAGAGAGCACATTTTAGTTAAATTTGGCTGTGTTAAAAATACATGTGGAATATCTTTGCTTTCTTTTCTTAATTCTTGCTCTCTGCATTTCTCCATGGACGCTTTCCCTGTGTTCAGGGACTTACTGCCTGGTGACCCCTAGGGTACTCAGGGTGGACATTCTGTGTGGTTTGAAGTGAAACTAAAATGAAAGATGAAAGCAATTCTGAAAGATTTTGAGATAGGACACTTCCAAGTTAGCTTCGGAAGAAGAAAAAGGAAAAGAAAACCGGTTTCTTGAGTCGAAATAATCTGGATCATAGCTGTTTTGGTGGTGGTCTCAGTGGATGAAAAGTAGATAGTGCTTTCAGACCCTTTGTGCCAGGGTTTAAAAGCCTTTAAGGAATCGTTTATTAAATATTTAAGTGTTTCCTCGCTCTGCTTCTCACTCAGCCACAGAGAGAGCCAGAGAGCAGCGTTTCCTAAGCCTAGTGTAATGCCAGTGTGTGGCTGCCTAGATCCTCAAGTTTACAGGCCAGGGTCGGCTTCATTTTGGCTGATTATCCTACTGCAACTGCCCCTGTCCATAGCTGAGAGTCCCTATGGCTAAATTGAAGGCACCTTTAGCTGAGGTGCCATTGTAAAGAAATGCACAGCACTTTGGAGAATGGTTAGTACTACAGTTGAGCAGAAAAAAATTTTGACACAAAATTAGGATTACCCCCAACAATGCTTCTGTTCTGTATTGTCCTCTTTCAGATGTTATTTCAGCAAACATTTTAAACTCAAGCATATATATATATATAAAATCTTATAGGTCTTGTTATTTTTGGTTGTACTTATTTGATATTTTATATTTACATGGTTTTACTATCTGCCTAATTCTTGCTTTTAGGTGAATGTGATTCAGATCCAAAGAAACATTTTTAGCTGTTCCAAGAGCTCTTGAGAAGGAATAATAGTATGAGTTGGTTTTAAGTTTCATGGTAAAACCACTTTTAATATTTAAATAATTTTTCTTCTGCAATGGGAGAACTTCAAATAAGAAAACTATTTAATAGCTGAGTTACTTTAGCAACTGGCTTTTTCCTATTTCTTTCTTAAAATCTGGAATAGTGCTAAAATAAAGTATAACGTAATATTTAAAATAAATATACCTACGACCTGTGAAAATCCTACTTCACAGCGTTTGTAGGAAAATGTAATGCATGCAAAAGTATACAGTAGTTTATATAGTAGTTTTATTTTAACTAGTACAATATAACAACCTGACACGCTGTGAAAAATAAATAACTTTTTGAAAATGCATTTTCCATGTATGAAAGTAATATTGAAAAACGACTGAGGTAATCACTTTTGTATAGATTCTGAAAGTGGAAGAAAGCAGAAGAATCATTTATGGTTTAATGCATAGAGTTATACAAAGGTGTGAAGGATTTCCTTTTTTGTGGGACCAGGGTGAATATGTGGAGCCATTTTGCAAAAAGACTCAAAACAGCGCTGACTTTTGAGTGGGTGCTCGTGGGATTCTTGGCCAACTCATTTCTACAAGGGACTCTCTTTGTTTAGGTGTTGGGGTTAGCAGATTGAATAAATGGATTTCTTCTTTATTTCTTCAGAGGCAAAAAAGACTCTTTTGGCTGTTAAATTGCAATTTTCTGAAGGAAGTAAACATTCCATCTTAGGCTTCTCACACATTCATATAAACACCCCACTTTGAATCCTATAATGTTTACTCTGGAAGGAAATAGCCTCTCCGTAGTACACATGAGAGTCCACAGAAGAGGCCGTGGTCCTACAGCCACTGGGCACTGGCACCAGGATCTCTGTCTCTCTCTCTCTCTTTTTTTAATGAATCCTTTTATGCCTCCTGGTGACAGCCAAGGTAGAGCCTGATTCTTTCACAGGCAATTAGGTGCCCAGACATTAAATCTAGGGGTAACTTTGGAAGTATCACTGATAGTCCTGCTAATGGGCCAGGCAGCCCAAAGCAAACCAAATATCATTAGTTCAGTGGTAGAATCGAGGAATGGCTTAGAAGCAAGGTCTTAGTCTCCCTCCCCATAGTTTCTTCTCAGGTAAACATGCAGTTTAAGCAATTATACTGCTTACTTGCCGAGGAGCAGTGCTTTCTAGATGAGTTTGCTAACTCCCTTCACCGCACATCCCCCCTAATAATCATACCTTAAATTCTTCAGTGGAAATTCCAGACCCACCACCTCATTAGATTTTTGTTCAAGTGTTTGACCCTGAGTGTTGATGTCTGTCTTTGATTCCATAGCTAGGTCCCTATTGACTTGAAATTGTGTGCCAGAAAGTTTTCTTCGTTGGCTCTAGAAGTGTAAAAGACTTGAGCTCTTACTGTAGGGGAGGGTGAACTTGCTTCTTTATTTTCTTTGTCTGTGTTTGAAGTTTTTGACTTTTTGTCTTGAAATTTGTAGGTCAGTGGAGGAGAAAAATGAGTTCACCTTGCTAAGTGCCATGGTGGTGGGCTATATAGTTTAGGAGAGAAAGGGTTGCTAAGCACAATAGTACGACTATGAATCTCTGAGATATCAAGAACAGAGTAGGATGAGAGTCAACATCTTTCCTTACATTGTCCTGGGTACTGCATTAAGTCCTTTAGATACAGTCTTGGCAGCCAGCATCTCCTGTTATTCTGGTATTATCCATGAGCTGAAGGAGGGGCACTTATCCAAAATGGTCCTTGCTAATGGGCTCATACCTCAGTCCTGTTTACCTAGAAGATCTGCACATAGCTGAAGGGTCCTTACTGCTAGGAAGCTTGGGAGGCACAAAGATGAGCTCATCTTCCTACAGAAGCAGGGTACCTAAAACTGCCAACTCATCCTTGATGAGATGATTGAGCAGTTGACATGCAGTACCAGAATCCTTTTCTTCTCATCTTCTACTCCCTTGAGTTTCCTTTCCTGCACCAAACTCTCTCTCTCTCATTTTGGCCCCAAGAAGCCAGTACTCCCCAAGACCCAAGTTTTTCCTGACTAGGGCAAATTGATATAAACACAATGAAAGAGTTTTATGCTCCCCACATTAGCAGCTGACATTATTCATTTTGTTCAGGACAACGATTGTTGCTCAGCACAGTGATAGCTCTGTTGTTGAACTCAATTCGTCCCAAATTCGTGCACGAAAACCAAAACATTTGAGAACTGAACATATTTTTCCCATAAGAAATAATGGAAAACCAAACAATTGGTTCTGAGGCCCAAACATTATACTTATAAATTCATTTTTCCAGGACTCTAACAAATTTCACAATAATTTCTTTATTGTGGTTCTCACAGTTTTTCTTGTAGCTTTACTGCAAGAACCTCTTTTTCTTTGGAGCCATGGTTATGATATTTTATGTAAATAAAGTGCAAAATAAGAAAAAGCACAGTGACAAATGTTTTAACACACTAATACATTAAATGTTGTCTGGGTGAGAGTGGTGCTTGGACCGAGGTGTTATCCCTTTGTGTCTGCATCAAGGTGCGATGCATGACTCGTTCTCCGCCCAGAGGTGTTTTCAAATTGGGTTTTTGGTTGGACTCTAGCAAAGTTACAAACACCAAGCAGATTCTTTTTGAACTTTGCTGTTTGAGTTGTGGAAAGTTTGAGCTTGGAACCCTTCAACAACTGAGATATCACTATATAGATAAGAAAAGCTGAAGATTTGAGAGGCTACAGTGACTTTGTACAAAGTATACATTCAGTTTGGGTAGGAAAACTGGAATTTGAATCCAGATGGTTTAATTTCAGAAGCTAGGTACTAAGTCACTATTCTATATTATTTCCTTCAAATATAGTCCAAAAGCCTCAGTTCTGTGATTTATAATATAACATTTCTGCTCATAATTTAACCTTTGGTATTGTTTAATTAACTAGAGCTACTAACTGGATTTTCTGACAGTTTCTTTCTGGAGTTCACTTTTCATTTATCTTGGTGGGGCTTACTGGTATTCCACATAGCAGACATAAAACTGAGACATTTTTCTTAGGACTTTTTCTTTTTCTTACAAGCTGGCAGTTGTTGATAGCTGATGAGCCTTTGTATTTACTGCTTTCTGATGAAGCAGTGTCTTGGTTTTCTGTTTCTGTCTCTCTGTTTCTCTGTCTCTGATGGCTTCAGAGCCAATAATATAATTAGGCCATGAACATGGAGAATACCTATGGCTTCTGGTTAATTTTGGATTTTCAAGTACGAATGTTCCCAATCTTTGGTGTTCTCTTGTTTGTGTTTCCCAAAGAGCTCCATGGCCAGCCAGTTGTTACTGATGCATCTTTGTTTTGTGAGGAAAAGAATTGGGAGAGGACACTGTCCTGAACGGACCAGGTAGGCAGGAGCCGTAGGGCAGGAGGATTACCATGCTCTCCGCTTTTACTACCTAGAGCTCCACCATGAGTCTCAGGGTGGATTGAAATCTTGTATCCAGGCCAGAAGTGAAAGGAAAACCAGGACAAAGAAATCTTCAGGGCAAGGGGTGGGGCTGGCTTCCGAAGAGCAATGGAAAACAATGACAGTGAAGTAGCTTGTAGCTTGCTGCCTAATATGTGTAAAGCGTGGTACAGGCAAGATGGAGTTAATTCAATAAAATAAATATAAAATACTCTCTCCTCTGTCAGGCCTGCTGGAAGCGGGTCAGGGGTCACTGAGCCGCTTCACTGGAGCACTAATCGATTTGCTGTCAAGGTGGCCTGCTGGGGTTTCAAGCGGGAGAGGAATTGAGAGGCGCTCTGGCCCAATTTCCATAATTGCTCACTGCCTTTAGTGTACAACCTTTTATGAAACACAAAAAATATATCATGGAATTGTATTGATTAGCCATTGGGCTGAATAATTCACTTAGTATTTATTACCTGACCCCAAGAGGTTAAATAAATCCACTATCTAACTTGGGTTTGTGAGAAATATTACTTATTCATTGAAATGTGGGCTGATTATTGCACAATAGGCTCATATCTTTGTTTCTTGATTTTGCAATCAAGATTAATCCTCCTTGCATTTTGGGGCCAACAAGTCAAAAAATGTTTAAAAAAGAAAAGATAAAAACATAGTTTGAGTGCTCCCCAAAGTGAGTCCAACAAAAAATCACTGCTGAATATCATTTTGAAGCAAGTTTTGGTGTTGAACTTTAGTTATTTGAGCCAAATTTCAAAGAACCCCCCCACAAAACTTTATGGATGCAGATGAAATACAGACATAGCCTGATATTCATTGTAAACACTACATTTTATAATAACAGACTTCTTAATGTTGATGACATCTAAATCCATTTTTATTACACCATTTTTGGAAAGCTTGTCTTCTTACACTAAACACTCATAAACTAAATGTCCCAGGAAACAAAGGGGTGTTGGTAGTGGGTGGCTATGAGAAGACTCTTGCAATCTTAAAAATAAATCAGTCAAAGAGAGATAACTGATTTTTCATTCCAAAAAAAGATAATTTCAAGTAACTTGAAAATATTATGAAATTTAATCTGTAGGACATTTTATGCATTTGCAAACTTTGGGGCAATCATTAATTATTTACTGGCAAAGTGGCATTTGCACATTTCTGCTACTCTGACTGAATGGTAAATCTATTTTGATGTGCTATACATCCCAGTCACAACTACATGACATTCAAATCTAATTATGTTCTCAGTTGCCATGAGCTCTCACTGTCAAGATACAACCCTTCCTTTGCCCGTCCTCTCTCCAAAAATACGTTTTAAACTTTTGTGTAAAGTCTTCAGTTTCCTGTCTGCATCCTCCGGCATCTCAAAGCATTGTTTTTGAAGTTTAATGGAATTTGTTATAGGTCAAGAAAAGGAAGGGATGTGAAGTTTTTTACCCCCCTCTTCCTTCAATGAGGGAAAAGTAAAAAAAAAACAAAAAACAAAATCATTTGAGTTCAGTGCTAACTCTAATGTTTGTTGTTCACTTGACATTACTGTATCCAGGATCTAACCTTACGATTAGATCTCGAGGATAGGAAAAGCCAGGGCTCTGGTGTTGTGCTCAGAGCCTTTCCTGTGCATGTAGTGGAAGGAAGAGATGGCTGGGAAGCAGGGTGAATGTGTGCAGGGCTTCCTAAGGCATGGGCATACCTCGCTTCCCACTCTCCGCGTGCCGCTCATGTGACTTCGGATGTTCCATTTAATTTTTGTGTTCCCTTTGACACTGATTTGTTGATATACTGGTTGGTAAATTTTTTATTTGGGTTTTGTTTTTTGGCTCTGTATTTAGCTTGGTGGTGGGGCAGATACCGGAGGGTGGAAAAGGTAGGGAAGGGAAAGCAGAATATAGAATATTTGATTGTTTTTTTCTTTTGGCGTGTGTACTGTTGTAAGACTTGCTTTCCTCTCCTTTCCTTCTGTCTGTGTGGGGAGCTTGGTTAAATGGAGAACATAGTTAACAAAATGACTCCAGAGCTCTTGATAGCCTCTTGAGATAATTTGGTTGTAAGCATTGAACAAAGTGCATTCTCTGGATATACTCATTTCAAGTGCTAATCACGAATGTTAAATTTTTAAGGGAGCCAGCGTCATAATACTGTTCATGGCAATTCCAAAATAAATAGTGGTGAGAGATGTTTTACAGGAGGGGGTGGCTTAAGAGGCAGAGAGAAACAGGCTGGTTTTTGCTTCCATCAACTTCATCTCTAATTTACCCTGGACTCAGCTGTAAGGCACAGGAGTTTCTATGCTTAATAAAACTAAAGCTAAAGCTAAAAAATAAAAATCTATATAAATATATAGAGAATAATCTAGAAATATGACTGTTTTGTGCCAGCTTTTTATAATAGTTCAAGGAAACAAGTTAAGAGCTGACCAAGTCACCAGTGGTATGTCTTGATTTCTAAATATAACTGTTTTGAGTAGATGAGGGAAATTCCTTCCTGTAAAATGAATATAATGGAAGGGGCTTAGATTTTGGAATCGGACGGTCTTGAGTTTGAATCCCAGTTACTACTCGTATCTGGAAAAATTAAATTCCTTGAATGTGTACAGTGGGAAGATTAGTACCTATCCTTAGAGGACTGAGGATTTCAGGAAAACTTTTTGCTCCACAACCCAGGCATAAATAAGTGGCACTTTGTACTATTAATTTTCTTCATCCAATTGGTCAGGGATTTTGCTCTACCCATTGGTGTTGAGTGGACGCTTGGTACCCCTCTTGTTGAAGATACTAAACAGAAAACAGTCTACATACACCAGAGCATCCTAGAGTGTGTTTGTTAAGTAACCTCAGAGGAAAGTGCAGCTTGACATTTGAAAATGTCTTTTTTTCCCTTTACCATTAAAATTCCTTAGAGAGGGGAGGAGTATGGCAGATTTTCAACTGCACCCACAAAAGATGGTGGTTTTGTTTTTATTTTAGCTAAAAGTGGCCAAGATTTCCCAACTGTTCTATTTTTACGAATTTTAAAAGTTTCATCGCTGGGTCAGATTTAGGGCCTGTGTGGGAAACGATGATTTCTGCCAGCAGCACAGCAAGATCCCTGCTGTGTTGTGGTTTCCATGTATTTTTGCATTCCGTGCATTGCTGAACTGTGCATAGGAGGGAACCCTAAATCACCGGTACTTTATGAGTTTGCGACCTTTTGATTTGGGTTTCAGCGTGAATGCATTATTTTAAAACTGTAGATGTTATGCTAGCGACTGTACACAGATTTTGCCTCCTCCT